>CAUYRT010090333.1:0-68072 GCA_963574885.1 Lepilemur ruficaudatus | reverse complement strand
TGCTGGATCGAATGGTAATTCTATTTTTAGCTCTTTGAGGAATCTCCAAATTCTTTTCCACAAAGATTGCACCAATTTGCAGTCCCACCAGCAGTGTAAGAGTGTCCCTATCTCTCCACATCCTCGCCAGCATTTGTTGTTTTGGGATTTTTTGATAGAGGCCCATCTCACAGGGGTTAGGTGGTATCTCATTGTGGTTTTGATAAATATATTCTTCAAGGTAAGTTATTAGTTTTCTACTGGTTTGTAACTGATTTCCACAAGTTTGGCAGCCTAAAACAGTACCCATTTAATTGTAGGTCAGGAATCTGGGCACAGCATAGCTGGGTTCTCTGCTTAGGTCTCATAAGGCAAAATCAAGGTGCCCACTTGGCTGAGCTCTTACCTGGAGCTCAGGGTTCTCTTCCAAGCTGGTATTGGCAGAATTCAGTTCCCTGTCTGAAGTTCCTGGTTTCTTGCTGTCTGCCAGCCAGAGGTTGCTTTCAACTCCTAGAGGCCAATCTCAGGTCTTTGCCACGTGGCCCCCTCCATCCTCAAGCCAACAATAGCATGTTAAATCCCTCTCATTCTTCAAATCTGACTTTCCTTTCTGCTACCAGGTGAAGAAAACTCTTTGCTTTTAAATGAGATAAGATTAGGTCTACCCTGAGCATCTTTCTTCTGATAAACTCAAAGTCAACTGACTAGTAACTTCAATTCCTTGTGCAACATCCCTTTTGCCATATAAGTAGCAAAATCACAGAAATGATATTTCACCATATTCGTGGTCAAGAATTAGGACAAGAAATCTTGGGGATATAGTTCAGAATTCTGCCTACCACAGTAGGAAAGACATTCACCACCAGCTCCCAATGATGGCCGTCTCATTATGTGCTTCGTAAACCACAAACATTTAATAAACATTTAATTGTCTTAACACATTGACTGCCACACTAGAAAAAAATTTTTCCCTAGGTCCACAGTGTTTTATTTAAAAAAATGATCCTGTCTAATTTGTTACTTTTTATTGATTTCTGTGTGTGAGTTATATGTAATGCAATCTACGTTTTTAGAATTAAATTGTCAATATTAATTGTATTAGGTTATTAAGTTTGAAATGTTCAATTTCCTTAAGTACTAAGTTTGATGGTTGATATCTATGACAACCATCAATCCCAATGTATTTATTGGGAAGATATCTCCTCATTCTTTCAAATGAATGTTTGCCTTGTGATTATCTTTCAAAATTTTTACAGCAATTTTTGTGAAGCCATGAATAAGTCAAAAATTTGTGTTATTTTTAAATATGAGTTCCATATTGGAACCAATGTTGTACAGATAGTTCTAAATATCAATGAAGTGATTGGGAAGGATGTGGCTAATGAATGCACAGTATGTCGATGGTTTGTGAAGTTCCATTCTGGTGATTTTAATCTTGAAAATGAGCCACGTGGGCAACCTGAGACCAAAGTGGATAATAATGAGCTGAAAGCTATAATGGAAGCGAATCCATCTTGACCTACGTGTGAGTTAGCAGCAAGGTTTGACATTACTATTCCAACAGTATCGGATCATTGGAAACAAATCGGCAAGATGAAGAAGCTGGATAGATGCGTACTCATGAATTAAACGAGTGTCAGAAGAGAGATCATCTCGAAGCTTGCCTTTCTTTGCTGTCCTGACATAAAGGCGAACCATTTCTAAGCCACATTGTTACATATGATGAAAAACAGATTCTTTCTGATAATCGCAAGTGTTCAGGCACAATGGTTGGATAAAGATGAAATGCCAAAACACAGTCCAAAACCGAATATTTATCACAAAGAGCTAATGGTATCTATTTGGCCGTCCAGTGCTGGTATTATCCACTACAGCTTCATGAAACCTGGTCAGTCGATTATAGCCGATGTCTACTGCAACCAATTGGATGAAGTGATGAGGATCCTTGTGATTAAGCAGCTGAGATTGGTCAATAAAGACAGGCCAATCCTCTTGCAAGACAATGCTCGACCACATGTTGCACAAACAACAGTGCTCAAACTACAGAAGCTGGACTTGGAAACTCTGTCATCCACCGTATTCACCAGACCTTGCACCAATTGACTACCATTTTTCTAAGCTTTGCACTACTTCTTGCAAGGAAAAGTATTCAATTCTCAACAAGTTGTGGAAAACACCTTTTGCAATTTAATTGCCACTCACTCTCCAGGCTTCCTCGCTGCTGGCACAAACAAGCAGTTATAGCAGTTATGTCAACCATTGAGATGACCAAACTGTGTCGACAGTTTAGGTGCATACTTTGATTAATTGTACTGCTTCTTGTTTGAGATATAATAAACTACACTTTTGATTCAATATCGGACATTTCATATTTAATGACCTAATAACAGTAAGAACATCAACAAGTAAGATTTTCATAAACCAGCCACAGGGTTTTGCTTCATGAAGCCCCAGGCTCAAAACTAGCCTAAGTTAAATACAATTCACACGGCAGTCAATGTGTTAAATATATTTTAGTGATGAATGTTTGTTTCCAAATGTCATTTGATGTTATTATATTAATATCAAGATAAGCAAGGTAATATTGACATCAACAAGAGTCCTAATAGATTCAGAAAATATTTTATGTTTTATTATATATAATCTATAAATCTCAATTTGAGAGGATATAGTATAGACATAAAGATAAGAACTAAATAAATTCACACAAAATAATGCATATTTTATATGCATTATTAACCTTGTCAAAATGTTTCAGGCCAGCTAGTCTTAAAACTTAGTAATGACTTTAACTTAAACAAACCCTTTTATAATTGACCCTTTGAGTACATGCTGTTTTTCAGTTATTAGTATATTCCCTAATCAAAGAATGATAAGTTGACATCAAACAGGACAATCTTAAACTATTTTTCACTATTTATTTATTTGCCCTTTTCTTTGAACTCAGTTAAAGAAAAATCTCAAGTCCTCACTAAAGGCCTGTAGAGCCCCACGTGATCTGTTGTCCTACCAAGCTCATTTCCTACCACTCACCTTCTAGATCATCAGCTCAGTCAACATTAGAATTCTTCAGGCCTCTGCACTTATTGCTTTCTCTACCTGGAATGTTCCTTCATTGCTTCAGGTCCCTTTGCAATTATCTTCTTATAAATGAGGCTTTCCCTTTGAATCCTAACCAAAATAGCAGGCCCCCCGACCACCATGCCTTTACCCAACTTTCTGTTGTTCCATGTACTTGTCACCATATGAAACTTCATAGACTAATTTATTGGCTCATTGCCTATCTCCTTCCACTAGAACAAAAGCTCCTTGGGAGCAGGGACTTTGTTTTATGCATTGCAGAATCCTCAATGCCTAGCACATATTGACATCTAGTAAATATAGCTGAAGACATGAATGTATGTCAGAAAAAGAAAATTGTCCTAGCTGGAGAACTCATTCAATTTGCAAACCAGCACAGCAAGAGCCCTATCTTCCTTAACAACGTAACAGAACATAATCGCCATTGGAAAAGTAGCAAGTTTGGCACAATAGTAGAAGGCAAGAAAGAGTGGGTTTGTTGGGAAATGTATAATTTAGGTTGGTTCATCATCTTTTATTAAACTTACCAATGTATACCTCGGACTTTTTCCACACCCTGCCAGGGAGTTGAAGGGAATTAGAACAAGGACTCACACCACCTACTACTATATCTGCCGTCTTTGCCTCTATCAGTGACGACACCCTTTAGCAGGATAATTGCAAGTTTTGAAGTCACTTGTCACATTAAACTCTTATTAACTGCTTTTAGCATAAGGGGTGAAGGGGTTTTTTTTTCATTGTTCCTCAAGTATTTTAGTTACATTGTAGGTGTTAACATTTTGCTTTGCTTATCTTTTATTACTTGCTTATAAAACTTATATAACCATTGACTATATCAAATAATATGATAATTGAAGAAAAGCCTTTAATTAATAATCTGGAACATGGAGGTAACTGCAACCAATCATTCCCTTTAAACCTGTATTTTAAAAATAAAAAAATCTTTTAATTGCCAATTTGCAGAGACGTATCCTTGAAAAAATTCTTTCATTGAAGAACATGAACAAGAAGATCAGTTTATGGTGTCTTTTCGTGGCTTCAGATATATAATTGTGCTAATGACTATGTTTTTAGAACTACACATGCTTGGAAGGGGTGTCTATGAAACAGGCACATGCTATTTGCTTAAAGCTCTAAAGATTCAGAGGTGGCAGATTAGCTTTATAAACACATTTTATCACATACCTGTCTAAAATCAAAATATACCACATCACATATAAGAATTCTAAGTGTGTTCAACAAATATTGAATTTAATTTTGAAGTGCTGAGCTAGAAGCACTCAAGCTGCCTCTGCATTCCATCTACGTGACCATCTGTCATATGTCGATGGGTTTTGTAGTTGGAATTCTTATATTAGTGAAAGACTGGAAAAAATTTCCTCCAATTCTAAGAGTTTTTGTTTTTATAAGATTATTCAGTCATCACTTAGTTTTGAAGGTAAGAGATTCCTAAATGGGAAAACAAACAGTATGCGTAATGTGACTTTTCTCCACTTTGTTGCTATTATTAAAATAGGTGGAACAACTAAAAGAATGGAAGTGATCTATCGAAGATATCTCTGTAAATGCTGTTTTAAATGTTACTAAATTTTAATGCAATGCTAAGGGCAATTCTATTATAAGTCCCTAGAACTATATTTTTAGTACTGAGTCTTTGTGAAGAATCATTATTTGAGTAAACTGTTGATCACTTGATGAGATATTTTGCAAATTGGATTTTTAAAGTATTTTTAAAAACTAAATATTAATGAAGTCCTTTCTTCGAGGGCCTTAAATCTTACATTTTCCTTGTTACTTGCACCAAACAATGTACCCATAGTATGTTTTGGCCTAATTTCTGTATCTGTAGAGGTATATAACTAAACAGATAAACCCTGTATGTCAATGATTTAACATAATAAAAGCTTTTTTCTTGCTCTTATCGTGGGCCCATATGTGTCAGTGATGGAGGGTGGAGGCCCAGCTCTCCTCCACACAATCATTAAGGGACCCGGGTTTTGTTTTCCATCTAGTGCTACTACCTCCCTTTGGTCCTCAAAGTCTTCTCTCTTCAGCCTGTGGATGGGAAAGTACGGTAAGAGTCACACATGGGCCAGGCTTAAAATTGGCACCCGCCATCTTTTGGGCTTGTATTAAATTGAGCAGAATGCAGCCACTTGGCCACTTCTAATTTTAAAGGAAGCTGGAAGCTGTAGTCCAGCATGTGCCCAGGAAGAAAAGGAAAACATGGATATTGCCAAGCAGTGGCACTCTTGGCTACAGTCCACCTTCTAGTCACCAAATATCTGTCTCACTCTTCTTCCTGCACATAGAAGACATTTACTCTTCTCCAAGGGAAATAATCAAAGTCCTATCTGATGACTGTATCCAGCTTGAAGTCCAGGATCTCTGAATAGAAGGAATTCTCTCTCAGGTCGGAATGTGGTTCCTTGTAGTCCTAGGCACCATGAATCTGCCAACCACCTCCCCGTACACATCCAACATGTGATGTTGGAAAGCCCGGGAGACACAGAGCAGTTACTTGTCAACAGAAATTCTGAAATCCTAAGGGCAGGCTTTATGAAGGCCTCTTACCTGGAGGGTAGGGAAATTATTTGATTAGAACTCTACTTTCTGGGAAGAATCCCCTTGTCCATTGTCCTCTTGGCAACTGGCTCCACCATCTGGGAAGTTTTTCCTCATTTATTTCCTGTGTAGCCATGTCTGAAATGGGTGCAGAGGAGCTCGCCTTCCTTGGGGATCTTTCCTATCCTGCTTCCTCCTGGTACAAGATCAGGGATCTCAACCAGCTGAGTTCTTTCTCTCAAAAACTCAGTAGGCCTCCATGTGCCAACAACCACACTCAATGTTCTTGCTTTAAAAAAAAATTATTGTGGTAAGAACATTTAACATGAGATCTACCCTCTAAAAAAAAAATTTTAAGTGTACAATATTGTTAACTATAGGGGACAGCAGTTCTCAAGAACTTACTCATTTTGTATAATTGAGACTTTATGCCCATTAATTAGAAATGACCCATTTCCCCCCACCCCTGCCCCTGGCAACCACCATTCTACTCTCTGATTAAATGAGCTTGACTGTTTTATCTCTCTCATATAAGGGGAATCATTCAGTATTTATCCTTTTGTGACTGGTGTACAATGCAATGTGCTCAAGTTTCATCTATGTTGTCACGTTTTCAGGATTTCATTCTTTTTTCAGTCTGAATAATATTCCATTGTATGTATATACCACATTTTCTTTGTTCACACATCCATCAGTGAACATTTGGGTTGAAAATCTGTTTGAAAAGTTGTATTAGTTAGGGTGCAAGCTAAGCTTCTGGTAACAAGAGACTTTTAATATAACTTTAAAAGTGGTATTTTCTTCCACATGAAGTCTCAGAGAGATCTAAGGCTGATGAAATGGTTCTGCTCTCATCACCGTGTTCCTTCCGTCTCTGGTCCAAAGCTGCTGCATCACGTTCCCCAGAGGACCCCAAAGATGCATGAGTCACTTGTGCTCACATCCTACCAGCAGGGACCTGGTCACATGGCTACATCTGTTGCTTGGAGAATAAGAAATTCTCTGATGCGTTTACCCTGCTAAAACTCACAGACTCTTATTACTAGAAGCAAAGAAAAGAAAATTGATGTTGGAGGTTCAGCAGAAGCCAAATTAGGATCAGAAGTCTCTGTGGTTAAGAGTATAGGATAATATAAAAATACACGCACGTTTGTGCAAAATATCCTGAACAAGGAGAATCTTGGAATACTGACCCTGAGCAAGAGTCCTGGGCCTGGGTTGCCCACAGCAGTGCTTGTCAATGCAGAATATGGAGTGAAATGTAGTTCAAGAGGAATGAAATGGCCTGATTTGTATATGATGGAGGTAACTCTGGCAGCCTTTACAGGATATATTGAAAGGAGGCAGGGAGATCAAGCAGAAGGCTCTTGGAATAATCTAGATAAGGAATAATGAAGTAATAGTGGCAGCAATAGGTTCAGAGATATTTTAAGAGTTAGAATCAAAGGATTTAAGAACATATATCAAATGGGATAGGTTAAACTGCTGTTGCAAATGAAATTTTAATCATTAGAACCCATATGACTTAGGACCCTATATTTGTTAGGTTTGGCTGAACTGTGAATATAAATAGACTCCAAAATACTCAACGGCTCAAATGTAATAGAATTTTACTTTTGCCCATGTGACAGTCCAAGGCAAGTCCTTCTGGTTGGTGGATGGCTCCCTGCAGTGATTTTGGAACTGACTCCTTCCACCTCAAATCACTTTTAACTTGTTATATTTCAAGAACCACATTTTGTTCACTGGCATATATAGTAATGGAAATAATACTGTCATTGAGTTTATAACAACTCTAAATCGAATGGTATGAAGAAAAAGAAATGAATATATAATATAAACAAATTATAGAAATATCCATGGGGGGGAGTATCTTCTGACCTTTAGCAACATTCATTTGAGAGTTTCAGATATTGAAATATTTCTATCAAATTTCACTAGTTTTCTACAGAAGATTTAACTTTATTTTGCCTAAATATTGATAATAATTTCCCAGACACACATAATCAAAAATAATGCTCTGTTCCATTTTTAAAATGCATTCATTATTTACCCAAAAGGGAGAAAGATATAATAAATTTGAGAAATAGTTTCTTCAAGTATATTAATAAAGGAGGTCTTGATGTTTAACATGTAATTTTTAGTTTCCTGGAAACCCCATTTATGTGGAATGGCTCATTCTCTGTTAAGGGCTTGCAAGAGAAGTCTCATCAGAGATTCTTAACTCTCTTCAGAGAAATCTGGGAAATCTCCTCATTTTAAGGATATATTAATAAAATGATTTTCTAAGAGTATACTGTTTATAACAAGCAAAGCTGACTCTTCGGCCAATATTCCACAATATTCATAGGACTACTGTGACTCGTGTTACAGTATCCAAAAGGAAGAAAATTCCAGAATCAGTGGAGTTAGCAACATTCAGTGTGAGCCACAGATGAAAGGGGGTGAAGACTAAGAAAATGCTGTTGAAATTGGTGAATTCTTTAAAGTTACTGGTGACACTCATGGACACAATTTCAGAAAAGTATTAGGATAGACAGGGGAAAAAAGGATTGAAGAGGATATGATACTTTAGGATATTTTTTAATAGGAAAATTAAAGCTCCTTTTACAAATAATTTTTGATTTTTTAATATTTGATGTTTTTTGTTGGGATGGCTGTATAAACCTGCTAACATGTTTTAGCAGAATTCCTGGGAATTCTGGATATATATGCCTTCTATATTTAATGTATTCAGAGTGCTTTCTATTAATCCTCAAAGAAAGCTATTTACCTACTGCCATCCTATACTGCATTTTACCATAGTATTGTTTTTAATTCATCTGTGTTCTGCAAAATAGTAACTTCATTCACCAGCAATTTTAAATTCATTCCCCATTATGGAAAATAGTGTTAGTTTACTTTTATTTTATTATATGAAGCCATCCAGGATTATAAACCTCTTGCATTTGAATTTCAGTGTATTTAGTTATTTAGCCCTATGAAACATTTCCATTGCAGGGCATTACAAGTCTCAAAAAAAAAAAAAATGAGGAAGGAATAGGAGAGCTTATGGAAATAATTTTAGCAGCTACATAAAGTACCTTTTTTTTAAGATTTTTAAATTATTAGTGAAAATAAGTCTATTGCTCTGAATATATTTTGAATTTCACTATTTTTTACAGCCTCTTTTAAATGTGAAAGACCTTATTATAAAAAAAATTTTTCTCTGTTGCATTTGGGCAACAAACGTAGCTAGGTCTAAATACTCATAGAAAGATCAGATATCTTCAGGAAGATCCAGCTTAAATTGTAACTGTCCTCCCAATATTCATTGTCTTTTCTTTTGTTTTCTTTTCTTTCTTTTTTTCCTTGTTTCTTTCCTTCCTTCTCCCTCTCCCTCTCCCTCCTCTCTCCTCTCTCCTCTCTCTCTCTTCTTCCTTCTCCCTTTCCTTCTTATAGTACAGAGACTACATTACAAGTTGCCATTGTTTTTGATTAGGACTTAGTTGTAAGTCCCCAAAATGTGAGTAGCTGTTTCTCTTTCATTACATACCAGCTTTGAAATAGATTGATTTAAACTTGTTAACTAGGATGTTCATTTATTCTGAGAATGAAAACCAAGAGAATCATTGTTAGATGGCATTTTGCATCCTTAAAACAATTTTAAAGGAAGAGAGGCTGCCATCTTGTGTACGCTGGGTTTATTGCTACATAAAAGTGGACCTATTCAGACCAAGTTTAGTTCTGTGTTGAACTTAAATTACATTAACGGCTAAACAATTGCGCCAAATGTTGATGTGTCCATCAGTGTCCTGACTCCTAAAAAAAAAAAAGAACAAAAAATAAATAAAACACAGCATTGGAGATACGCATTCTTTTACTGCATGAGAAAACATTATGGAAACCAGCTAATTTCGCTTTTTTAAACAATTGAGTCCTGAAATTCTGAAACAAACAATTGATATTCCCTAGGTCTAGACTACTTTAGAGCTTCCCCCCACCCCCACCAGGTGCACATCTTAGTGTCTAGAACTTTTACATCACGAGATTTATGTTTATAAAAATAATGATTTAAAAACACATTCTGAAGTTAAGGCCCTCTGACAAAATGAGTAAGTGAAAGATTGCTCTTGAATATGACATAACAATATAAAATCTGAATTCTATTATAGAGCTAACACTTCCTAGATTCAGCTTTCATATTTTTTGCCCTGTTTTCATATTTCATCATTACTATAAAAAGTATTTCAATGAAGATAATGGCCTAGCTAATAACAATAAAGCACACGTTGCTAGAAAATGGAAACCACAAGCTATGCTAACTTACAGTTGCTGTAAATTTGGTTTCAATAGCAGGACCACAGGCCTCGGAATAATTTGATAAGTATTAGTGCCATCTTGTGGATATATGCAATATTGCAACAAAATAGCACTAGCGTGAATTTTTTGAGTTTTTGGAACCAACGAACTAAATTTTTTTTTGTATGCTATATTACTACATTTATTAAAGGCTAACCACATACTAATGGCTTGGATTTACTGGGAATTCTATTGCAATAAAATGACTTAAATTCACTGAAAAATTAATTGCAATAAAATAACTTCCAAAACGTGTGAAACTTCCTTATTATGAAATATTATGAGGTAGAATTTCACAAAGAGAGATCCAATGATTATTAGTCCTAAAAGTTTCACTCAATAAATGTGAGCCCTCATTATGTATGCATATGCGGGTGGGGGAAGGGCAATATATGTAACCTTAACATTTGTACCCCCATAATATGCTGAAATTAAAAAAAAAAAAAGTGGGCCCTACCGTCAAAGTAGCCTGGTAAATGCTACATGGCATTCCCCCTTCTTGGAGAGTCATTGTGAATATTTGCTTATTTAAAGAAGAAAATGAAGCTCTTTAAGTTTCTTCTAAACCAGTGTTTTCCAAGTATGTTTGACCATAGAACTCCTTTTTATGAAAAGCAAATAATAGCTATTAATATCACCAGATAATATCTTACTGAAATAAACTTGGTAAAAAAGAATACTTTCAAACATAGAAGATTAGAGCATTAGTTATAAATCTTTCACTGAACGTAAGTTAAAAGAACAATGTCTCCAGTTACGCGTGTTGGAATCACAACAAGCTAAAGCTCTTGAACTATTAAGGATTCTCAATAACTAAAGGTTCCCTAGGTTTAGAACTTGAAAATGATTAGAAATTTCTTAGAGAAACTTGGCTATTAAAAATTATTAAATTTTAATAATAGCACCTAGAGGCCTCTAAGTTGTGGTTGGAAAGAGAGAAATGTAGTAAATTTTACCTAGAAAGTCAAGACAAAGCAGGGAAAATTAAAGGACTGTCTTGCCATGAGTGTACACCTGCATCAGTTTTCCTGCAGTTATGAAATTTGCTGACATATTTGCCATCTGGCTAAACTGTGACCAAAACCACACATTTATAAAATATTATACCATCATAATGTGTTTTCAGAGACCCTAAAAAACAGCCTCTTTCTCTCCCTGACAACAGTCCCTGACATCTTTCTGTCTATTGCAGACTCAAAATGTGTTAACTCTTAGGCCTACTCTTGTTAGCTGGGATTTTACTTCTTTGGGTCACTGGATATTTACTGTCTCAAGTGGCATCAAGGATGTGACACAAAGTATGAAAAATGTTCGGTTTGGAGGCAATCCAGTGTAGCAGTTAGGTTCAAGTTCCAGCAGACTAGCTGTATGACTTCAGGGAATTGATGTGCCTGTTTCATGCTGCAGTTTCTTCAACTGTAAACTCAACAGAACTCATCTCATAGGCTTGTTAAGTGGTGTGTTATATCTGATATAATAAGTGTTTAATAAATCTTAGCTATAGTGATAGGAGTTCCCTTTTATAATGTAAGTGATATCATCAAGACCTAGTGGACCACCTGGCAGGATTCTAAGAACAAGCTGTACCTAACCCTCAGGACATCTTGCCAATCAACCTATACGGTGGTTGAGGAAAATGTTTCTGGGAAAGAGCAGGAGGCAAATTTCTTCTCAAACAGATTTACTTTTGTGGATATAGGTCTCTGTGCTAAATTACTGGAAGTTATGTCAGTATTTGTATATAATAGCTGAACTAAATGGAGTTGGATACTAATATCAATAACTGCTGAGAAACCCAACAAGGCCAGGTTTTCTGAGATCACTTGTCTTATAACAAGATTATTCACAGTTTTTTGGGAACAAAGAAATAGAGCATAGTAACAATGCCTTGAAATGGGTGAATGTTTTGTGATGATGTACAAGAAAAAGCACTAGCTGAACTGGCCTCTAGATTTCAGATAGAGTCTGGATCCTGCCACATTCTTACCAGCAACATGACCTGGTTTTCTCATCCATAAAACAGAGGCAATAGTAGACTTACTCAGACATGGTAGTGATTGAATAAATTATAAGTGTGAGAGTTTTATAGACCAGAATAAGTTACTTGTCTATGTTAGTGTTATTTACAGTGTCCAAATCAACCTAACAGACATACAGAACATTCCATCCAACAGCAGAAGAGTACATGTTATTTCCAAGCACACACAAAACTTCCTCCAGGATCCCAGGATAAATCATATGTTAGGCCACAAAACAAGTCTTAACAAATTTAAGAAGATTGAAATCATATCTGTCTTTTCTGACCACAACGGTATGAAAATAAAAATCAACAACAGAAGTATCACCAGTATGGTACTGGCATAAAAACAGACACATAGACCAATGGAACAGAATAGAGAGCCTAGAAATAAATCCACCATATATGGCCAATTAATTTTTGATAAATATGCTGAGAACACACATGGGAGGAAAAATTCTCTGCAATAAATGGTGCTGGGAAAACTGGATGTCCATATGTATAAGAATGGGATTTGACCCTATCTCACACCATATACAAACATCTATTCAAAATAGATTAAAGACTTAAATGTAAGACGTGAAACTGAAAAACTACCAAAGTGAAACAGAGCAACATTCCTTGACGTTGGTCTTGGCAATGACTTTTTTGAGTGTGACACCAAAATAACAGGCAACAGAAGCAAAAATAGACAAATGGGAATATATTAAACTAAAGAGATTTACACAGCAAAAAAAAAAAAATCAACAAAATGAAAAGGTAATCTATGCAGTGGGAGAAAATATTTGCATGCCATACATCTGTTAAGAAGCTAATAGCTAAAATATATAAGGAATTACTGCAACTCAGTAGCAAAAAAAAAAAAAAAAAATAGGTACCAAAAGAACCCTTATTTTTTTCTGTTTGTTTTTGTTTTCTGAGACAAGGTCTCACACTGTTGCCCAGGCTACAGTGCACTGGCTTCATTATAGCTCACAGCAACCTCAAATGCCTGGGCTCAAGTGATCCTCCAGCCTCAGCCTCCCAAGTAGCTGGGATTATAGATGTGCACCACCACGCCTGGTTAATTTTTCTATTTTTTTGTAGAGATGGGCTCTTGCCATGTTCCTCAGGCTGGTCTTGAACTCCTCAAGCAATCCTCCTGCCTTGGTTTCCCAAAGTGCTAGGATTACAGGCATGAGCCACTATGTGCAACCACAACTTGATTTTTAAAAATGAGCAAAGGACCTGAATAGACATTTTTCCAAAGAAGACACATAAATAGGCAACAAGCATATGAAAAGGTCCTTAGCATCACTGATTATCAATGAAATGTAAATTAAAATCACACTGAGATATCACCTCACACCTGTTAGTCTGGCTATTATTAAAAAAATGAAAGATAGCAAGTGTTGGCCAGGATTTGAAGAAAAGGTAACCCTTGTATACTGTTGGTGGGAATATAAATTGGTACAGCTGTTATGGAGAATAGTACAGAGCTTCCTAAAAAAAAAAAAAAATAAAGAAAGAAAAGAAAAGAAAAGAAAAATAAAACAAAACAAAAAAAAAAAATACCGTATTACCCAGCCATCCCACTGCTGGATATTTATCCAAATCAGGATCTAGAAAAGATATTAGCACTCTCATGTTTATTGCAACATTATTCGCAGTAGCCAAAATATGGAAAAAACCTAAATGTCTATCAATGGATGAATGGTGTTATGGTTTGAAAGTATATGTCCCCCCAAAATTCATATGTTGGAACCTGAGACCCAATGTGATAGTTTTATGAGGTGGGAGCTTTAGTAGGTGATTAAGTCAAAGTACTCTGGTCTCATGAATGGGATTAGTACCCTTATAAAGGGTTTGAGGGGACTAGCTATCCCCTTTTGTCCTCTGCCTTCCACCATGTAGGACGTAGCAACATGGTGCCATCTTGGAAACAGGTAGCAATCCTTCACCAGACACCAAGATTGCCAGCACCTTGATCTTGGCTTCCCAGCCTCTAGAACTGTAAGAAATAAACTTACATTGTTTATAGATTACCCAGTCTAAAATATTTTTTATAGCAGCCCAGAACAGACTAAGACAAATGGATACAGAAAATGTGGTATATACATATGATGTAATATTATTCAGCCTTTAAAAAGAAGGAAATCCTGCAATGTGCAGCAGCATGAGTGAACCTGGAGGACTTCATGCTAAATGAATAAGCCAAGCGCAGAAAAACAAATACTACATGATCTCATGTATGTATGGAATCTAAAAGAGTCAAAATCAAAGAAGCCAAAGAGTAGAATGGTAGTTACCAGAGGCTGAGGGATTCTGAGGTTGGGAGTAGGAGAGATTAGCAAGATGTTGATCAAAAGATATAAAATTTCATTTATATGGGGGGAATAAATTCAAATTAGCAAGATGTGATCAAAAGATACAAAATTTCATTCATATGGGAGGAATAAATTCAAGAAATCTATCATACGACATGGTGACTATAGTTAATAACCATGTATGAGATAGAGGAAAATTGCTGAGAGTAGATTTTTAAGTGTTCTCACCCAAGTGAGCATATGAAGTAATACATGTTAATTAGCCATTCCACAGTGTATGCATAGTTTAAAATATCATGTTATACACCATAAATATATATGATTTTTATTTGTCAATTAAAAATAAAGAAGAAGGAAGAAGGAAATCCTGTCATCTACAACACATGGATAGACCTGGAGGACATTATGCTAAGTGACATAAGCTAAACACAGAAAGACAGATACTGAATTATCTCACTTATATGTGGAATATAAAATAGTCAAATTCATAAAAGCAGAGATAGGATGGTGATTGCCACAGGCTGGGATCGGGGAGGAAGTGGAGAGATGTTGGTTAAATGATACAAACTTTTAAGTATGCAAAATAAGTTCTAGAGATCTGTATAGCACAGTGCCTATAGCACTGTGTGTGCTATAATACTATATTGTATTCTAAGCATTTTCTAAAAGGGTAGATCTTTTCTTACATACTATTATCATAAAATAATAATAATAGGGAAGGAGAAAACTTTGGAAGGCAATGGATATGTCTATGGTCTTGATGGTGGTGATGGTTTCGCAGAGTTTACTTATTCATTGAGTTTTATACATTAAATAAATACAGCTTTTTACATGTTAATCAATCATACCTTAATAAAGTGGTTTAAAATTATTAAGCATAATTAGCTAATGCTAAAAAGAAACAAAAAAACAAAAATAAACTTATTGAGTGCCTACTCTGCCCCAAAACACTGTGCCATGTACTATGGTAAAATCCTGGTCTTCATGGGGCTGCATCCAGTGGGGTAAAAACATACAATAAACAGGCATACATACTACAAATGTATACATACAAATATAACTTATATAATGATTAGTACTTCTAGGAAAAGAATATAGGTCAAGAGAGAGAAATAGCAGGGAGACCTAATTCAATGGGGAGGTTGAGGAAGGTATCCCTGAGAAAATTATATTTAAATTGAGACCTGGAGGATAAGAAAGTATTAACCAGGCAGAAGAGGAAGAGAAAGAGGAGCTTTTCAAGCAGAGATGCTAACTAGCATATGCAAAGACTAGAAGCAGAAAATAACTTCCACTAATATGTGAGCTGGAACGTAGTCAGGGGCCCAAGATGAAGTTGGAGAAGTGGCAAGTCCTATAAACCGTGTTACAGATTTTGGATTTTATTGTAGGTATGCTATGGGTCTGAATATTTGTGTCCCCTCAAAATTCATATGTTGAAACCTAATCCCCAATGTGTTGGTATAATATTAAGAAGTGGGGCCTTTGGGGAGGGTAGAGCCCTCATGAGCAGAATTAGTGTCTTTATAACAGAGGCCCCAGAGAGCTGCCTTGCACCTTCTCCAGTTGAGGATGCAGCAAGAAGGTGCCATCTATGAACCAGAGCGGGCCCTCACCAAATACCAAATCTGATGGTGCCTTGGTCTTGGGCTTCTTAGCCTTTAGAACTGTAAGAAATTTCTATTTGTATGCTACTGAGTTTAATGTATTTTGTTATAGCACCCCGAGCGAACTAAGACAAGATGTAATTGAAAGTTGTTGAGATGTGTTAAGCAAAGAAGTGGAAGATTAAATTTGCAGTTTTAAAAGGTCAATCTGGCTGCTATCTAGAGAATTAACGGAGGGGGCCACAGTGGATGTGGAAAGCCCAGTTAGGAGGCTTTTATAGTACAGGGAAGAAATCATGGTCGCTTAACTAGAATGGGAGCAGAGAAGATAGATCCAAGCTTAACTAGAATGGGAGCAGAGAAGATAGATCCAAGTATATTTTGGAGGAAAATCAGTCAGACTTGGTAGTGCCCTAGATACAAAGCGAAAAGGAGGTATTAAGAATAATTTGAGGGTTCTTGCTTGAGCAACTGTCAAATAATGGAGCCATTAACTGAGACAGCAAAGCCTCAAGAAGTAGGCAGAGCAGAAGAGAAGATCAGGAATTAAGTTTTGCACATGTTAACATAGAGATGTCTAGTTCCCAAGTGGAGGTGTCACAAGGCAGCAGGAAAAGAAGTCTGGACTGTAGATGTAATTAGTCATCAGCATATGATTGGGATTTCAAGCCACAGGAATGGATGGTAGAGGTTTTCAGGAAACATGAAATGCATGAAGAGAATACTTGCCCAAGTAAGAGTTGGGAAAGAATACTGAGAAGAGTGGCCAAAGAAGAGGGCAGAGCCATGAAGTACAAGGCAGAAGGAGGGAAAGGTCAACAGTGTTGAGTGTGCAGACAGGTCATTGGTAACATGAGTTGATAACAGGGAGGCCATGGTGACCTTGGCAAGACCTTCTCAGAGAATGCATGGAAGCAGAAGCTTCAATGGAATGGCTTAAAGTGTAAAGAGAGATAAAGAGACATAAAATTTGAAATGGACATGTATAGAAAATGCTTTAGAAGTTTGGCAGACATTCAAAACGAGTAGTACCTGGAATGCAGGGTAGTTTAGGATAGGGGATCATGGAGCATGTTTGAATGCTGAGGAAGAGCTGCCAGTCAAGAAGTAGAAGTTGAAGGTGATAGAGAAAACACTGAACTAGCTGAGCAGCTGAAACAGCGTGGGATGCAGAGCACACGTGGAAGGGATGCAGTGGCTTAGCAAGGGAAGCCACAAGCTCTATAATGTGCTTCTTCTAGCCTCTCCTTCCTGCTGCTGCCATCAGAGCAGAATCTGCAAAGATGCAGTGGCCCATAGAGTGGTGTCCAAGGACATAAATGTTCCCTTGCTCCCTTTCACCATGCCCCTGAAGAACAGGACTTGGACAGAAGTTATAACGCTTGCTCTTTTATAAAAAGGACAAAGAAAAAGGTGGGTGCAGAAAGATGAAGGTGTTAACTTCTATTTTATAATGAAATAAGGGGCAAGTGTTAATTATTATTACTGTTATTATTATATATTCTCTTAAGTAGTATTAACAGCTAACATTTATTGGGTGCTTACCATATACCACGCACAAAGGCACTATTCTAATTACTTTATATAAATTGACCTATTTAATTATTGTAAAACCCTCTAAGGGTTTTTTTTTACATAATTTCTATATTACTAATGCACAGAGCATTTAAATAACTTTATCATCTAGTAAACAGAAGAGTCTAAATTTGAACCCAGCTGATCTGGTTCCAAAAATATGTTCTATTCTTTTGTGACAGATTAATTAATTTCTAGTTGCTGGAGGTAGGCACCGAGTAGTAATCATTTTACTAAAATTCCATTTTTAAAAAAACATAGCCACTCATAAAAATAAGACTTGAACACTTGTTTTTTTAAGTTCCAATTGTTACATAAAATTACACAGTTTCTGTGATCATACACTGGACTATCGGCAGCCATGAGTCAAAGATAGAAGCAAAGTCTTGGGTCAGAGCTGGGGTAGAAGGTAGAGGTGAGGCGTGCTCCTGTTTCAAGTGTGGAATCTGGTGGTCTAAGAAAAACTGCAGATCTTGTTGTAAATAGGAGAATGGACTCAGCTGGGGTGTGTACAGGGCCAGAGCCTGACACTTAAGCAACGTGAGAGATATCAGGGCAGGGAAGAGACCCAGAACTACAGAAAACATCCAAAACTGTGGAAATGAAGGCTGGGCAAGTAAACTGTACAATAACACATCAGAATTCATGCGTGAAATCTGAATAAAATTGGGTATAAGGAACAAGGACCTTGAGCCAACTTTTCTGTGACAGCCCTGATCTTTAAACAGCTCTTACAGAAACAAGAACCAATCCAAGTAGAGCCACCAGATCATCAGGAACACCTGATGGGATCACCTTGACTTTAGAGCTGCTGTGCTTAAAGTCTGGTGGCAAAGTTCCAGGCAGCCCCATATGGGACTGTTCGGTGAGGCTTTGCCAGAGCCCCTCTGACTCTCCCGTGTCTGCTTTTATGGCTAAATTGGCTTATTTGATATAATTTGTCGCCCTTCCTTCCGTCCTTCCTTCGTCCTTCTACTCCCGCCGGGCTTTCACGCCCTTCCGTCCCTCCACTTCATTATTCCCTTTTTTTTTTAATTTCTTCCTTTCATTTGTCTTTTCTTTTCCCCCCGTTTTTAAAGCATTGTGTTATGGACCTAGGCAAGACCCCTCCGCCGCTTTTGTTTATCCCCCTTCATATGAGATTCCCACTTTAGGTTCCTTCAGCTCCACATATGCAACTACAATATATACTTGATATGTTCTCTTGAGTTGTATATATCCCTGTAGAATATAAACACTTTTGGGTGGTTGGTTTTTTTATTTACCCATATGATGTCTTACAGGTATTGTTTCTTGTATTTATTACTCATTACTTTGCTTTTGAGATGTATTGATGATGCTGCTGAGCATATTCCTTGTTTCTAACTGCTTACTAGTATTCCATGTATGTATCTATCACATTTTATCTTTCCCCTCCTGTGTGATAGACACCTATGTAGCTATAGCCACAAATAATGTTGCAGTACGTATCTTCATATAACGTCCCTTGTAGACCAACACAAAAATTACCTGGAATAAATATTCAGGGAATAAATACTTATGCTGGGTCATAAGGCATGCACATAATTTCACAAGAAATGGCCAGGGTGCTTTCTGAAATTGCTAAACCATTCTGTTTAGCTAAACCATCAGTAGAATGCAAGATTTCCAATCTGCCCACATCATCACCAACACTAGATATTAACCATTGTGTCACTAAAAGGTCTTAGCTGCAATCAGAACCTTCTCTAGAAAAAAATGAATGTACTCAAGGAAATGGGTATATGGAATCTCTAGGAGGGCCAGCAAATTAGGCATCAAGCCTAGTGTGTTTGTCAACTCATAGCAGAATTGTGTTGCCTATTAAATAATCATAAAACCTCAGTTGCATCCAACATTAAGCATTTATTTTCTGCTTGTAAGTTGATGTATTGGCTTACTGCTCTGCTGCAGGCTGAGGTGGTGGAGTGGCTTTGCTTCACACATCTTATATCCTTCTCCCTGCAACCAGTGAGCTGGCAGGTGTGTTTTTCTCATAGCGATAGAAGAAGCAATAAGAGGGACCATGCCCACTTTACTAGCACATTTCAAGCCTCTGTCTGCTAAAATTAGGACTTTGTCTGCTTAAATCATGGGCCAAAGCAAGTCATATAGTCAAGTACAAAGTCTGCCCATAGCAGGAGGGATTACCAAGACGTTGGTTACAGGGAGGACTTGAGAATCGGGACTAATAATGGGGTCTACGTCAGCCAGGTAGCCAAGAGCAATATGCAGCCACTCTGCCAGACTGCTCTTACGTGTGTTAAAGAGAAAAATTACACAGACAGTTGTTAAAAAACAGCAAGGAAGACTTTATTGAAGACTACTGCAGTAGGAATTAAGATTATTGCAATAGGGGAGAGAGAATGAGCTCAATTCTATTGAAACAAAAGATGGAAGAGTTTTTAAGCACTGAGGTGAGCTAATGAAATGGTACTACGGGATATTACAGGTGGTTTGTTACACAGGGGAGAGGTTGATCAGTCCGTGTTTGCTTAATAACACTGATCTAACTTAGGTTTCTACCCTCCCACAGAGACTGGGACACAGGGACCCTATCTTTCTTGATCACATTTCAAATAGATGGCTTCCAGGTCTTTGAGAAAGACGTTCCTGGGTTGTTAAATTAGCAGGAGACACGGAGACAATTTACATCTTAAAAGGGCACAGGAAGAATTTACAATTGCAAATTTTGTAAGGTAAATGCTCTAAGAAAAGAGGGGTCAGGAACCTATAGTAAGGAATAAACTATCTCAAGTTTCTTCAAGCTGAGGGGAAGGTTAAGACCATCTTAGTCAGTGCATAAGAACTACAGATAGGAACTACAGTTTCCACTACAGGTGCTGAGCACAGAACAATGGACTGCCACAACTGCCACTTCTGAAAGCCATTGTCTTGGCCCACCCTCTTCCTCCACTGCTCCTTCCTCACATTGCTCTCTTCCATGTCTAAGAGCAGCAGCTTTTATTTCCCAAAGAATGATTGCAACAATATTTCCCATCCTACATGCTCTTCTTAAAATGTGACCTTCGCATTTCTCACATTAAGTAGTGGGATTTATGTCTGTACCTTAAACCTGAGCAGGTTTTTGTATAATAACTTCCTTGATAAATAAAGTGTAGTGATCATTAAAATGTTGTGCACTTCCACCTTGCAATTCTTAAGCTTGGAATCCAGCTACCATGCTGTGAGGAAGCCAAACTAGCCTATACAGGCAGACCATGTGGAGAGGCCACGTGTAGGTATTTAGCCAACAGCCCAGCTGAGATGTCCGTCTACAGCCAGCATACAAGTGGATTCAGGTGATTCCAATTTCTAGTCATGTGAGTATTCCCAGCTGAGGCCCAAGACCTCTTGGAGCAGAGACAAGCCAACCCCATCACACCCTGCCTGAATTCCTATACCACAGAACCCCTGAACATAGTAAAATAGCTGTTTCACACCACTGAGTTTCAGGGTGGCTTGTTATACAGCAACGGTAACTGGAACACCAAGCCTCCATTGGTGAGTGCAAAGTGAACACTAGCTGCAAGAAAGGCTGAGAGACCGAGCACTGGCTTCAACTTCCAGGAGGCAGGAAAGCTATTCAAAAGATGTAAGCTGGTCCACAATGCACTATATAAGTTTACAACAACTGATTTTCTAATTTTTGTGCTTCTGATCAGTGAACTCATTGTTTTAGTTATTTGTGTTTTTCTGATTACTACTGTTTTTGATCATTTCTTCAATTACTTGTTTGTTATTTGGGCTTTCCCTCTTGAGAATTGGCTACTCATAAAATTTAACCATTTCCCTATTTGGATTTCCTAACTTTTTCTTATTGATTTTCAAAAGTTCGTATGTATTCAAGATATTAATCTCATGTCTGTTCAGGCACTGAAAATATTTCCAGCTTGGCATCTGTTGGTTAACTTTTTCCCACGTTATCCTTATTTTAACAGAAATTCTTAATTGTATATAGATCTCTCTTTCTCTCTCCGGATTATGTTTTGTGCTCTCAAGTTTTTGCTTATTTAAGAAATCTTTCCCTCCATTTTGAATTCTGTATGTTCTATTGGCTTTATAGATTCACAATTCACATGTAGCTATTGGAGTTGTCAGGAGTCTATCTTTGCAAATGGCACCAGGTGGGGATATGGCTTTACCTTAGCCCGTTAATCAGTCAAGTTTCCTAGAACCATCTACTTAACAGTTCATCTTTTCTCCATTTTTTTTTTGTTGTGAACTTTATCAAGTAGAATATTCCCATTAGCCTATTTTTGAGGTTTCTAAGGAATCTAGACCACTCATCTATTTATTCTTGCACTCACACCATGTTGTTTTTATTTTTGGGGGTCCATTTCAGTTTTGCTGCCATCTGCCTACTGTAAATCTTAAGTTTCTCTTGGAACCATTTTCTCTGATTCAAAAGTACTCTAAAAAGAACAATTTTTTAACAGGCTTTCTGAAGTTTCTTTCTTTATATATATTTCAGCATATTACAGGGGTACAAATGTTTAGGTTAAATATATTGCCTTTGCCTCACCTGAGTCAGAGCTTCAAGCATGTCCACCCCCCCCCAGGGGGTGCGCACTGCAGCCGGTGGGTGTGCAGATACCCATCTCCTTCCCCCCACCTGCCTGACAGCCAATGAATATTACTACATGTGCACATAAGTGTTGCTCAATTTATACCAATATAATGGTGAGTACATGTGGTGCTTGTTTTACTATTCTTGTGATATTTCACTTAGTAAAATGTGCTTTAGCTCTATCCAGCATAATACAAGAGGTGCCAGATCACCATTGTTTTTTGTAGCTGAATAAAATACACCACATTTTATTAATGCACTCATGGGCACTTGGGTTATTTCCACATCTTTGCAATTGTGAATTGTGTTGCTGTAAACATTCTAATGCAGATGTCTTTTTTTATAGAATGTCTTTTTTTCCTTTGGGTAGATGCCCAGTAATGGGATTGCTGGATCAAATGGTGGTTCTACTTGTAGCTCTTTGAGATACCTCCATATTGCTTTCCACAGAGGTTATACTAGTTTGCAGTCCCACCAGCAGTGTATGAGTGTTCCTATCTCTCCGCATCCATGCCAACATTTATTGTTTTGGAACTTTTTGATAAAAGCCATTTTCACTGGAGTTAAGTGATATCTCATTGTGGTTTTGATTTGCGTTTCCCTGATGATTAAAAATGTTGAGCATTTTTTCATATGTTTTTGGCTATCATTCTGTCTTCTTTTGAAAAGTTTCTGTTCATGTCCTTTGCCCGCTTTGTTATGGGGTTGTTTGATTCTTTTCTTGCTGATTTTCCTGAGTTCTACATAGATTCTAGTTATCAGCCTTTTATCGGATGTGTAGCATGTGAATATTTTCTCTCATTTTGTAGGTTTTCTGTTTGCTCTCATGATAGTTTTCTTGACTGTGCAAAAGCTTTTTAATTTGATCAGATCCCATTTATTTATTTTTATTGTTGCTGTGATTGCTTTTGGAGTCTTCTTCATAAATTCTTTCCCTAGGCTGATGTCTATAAGAGTTTTCCAACATTTTCTTCTGGAATTCTTATAGTTTCCTGCCTTAAATTTAAGTCTGTTATCCACTGTGAGTTGATTTTTGTGAGAAGTGACAGATGCAGATCCTGATTCAGTCTTCTACATGTGGCTATCCAATTTTTCCAGCACCATTTATGGAATAAGGATTCTTTCCCCCAGTGTATGTTTTTGTCTGCTTTGTCAAAGAATGGATGGCTATATGAGGATGGATTTAAATCTGGGTTCTCAGTTCTGTTCCATTGGTCTATGTCTCTGTTCTTGTGCCAGTACTATGCTGTTTTAGTGACTATAGGCTTGAGGTATAGCTTGAAGTCTGGTAAATTGATGCCTCCAAATTTGTTCTTTTTGCTTACCATTGCTTTTGCTACACGGGATCCACTGTGGTTCCATAGGAAGCATAAAATTATTTTTTCTAGATCTGCCAAAAATGATGTTGGTATTTTAATAGGGATTGCATTGAATCTGTAGATAACTTTGGGTAGTATGACATTTTAACAATGTTGATACCTTAGTATGGTATGGTTTTCCACCTGTTTATGTCCTCTGCTATTTCCTTTCTCAGTGTTTCATAGTTCTCCCTGTAGAGATCTTTTACCTCTGTAGTTAAATATATTCTTAAGTATTTTCTTTGTTACTATTGTGAAGGGTATTGAGTCTTTGATTTGGCTCTCATTTTGACTGTTGTTGGCATATAGGAATGTTATTGATTTCTGCACATTGATTTTTTTAACCTGAGACTTTGCTGAATTTGTTCATCAATTCCAGTAGTCTCATGGCAGAATCTTTAGGATTTTCTAGATATAAGGTAATATCTTCAGCAAAGAGCAATAGTTTGACCTCTTCTGCCCCCATTTGGATGCCCTTGATTTCCTTCTCTTGTCTGATTGCTCTGGCTAGATTTCCAGCTCTATGTTGAATAAAAGTGGTGATAGAGGGCAACCTTGCCTGGTTCCAGTTCTAAGTGGGAAAGTTTCAATTTTTCTCTGTTCAGTACAATGTTGGCTGTGTGCTTGTGATATATAGCTTGTATCATTTTTAGGTAAGTCCTATCTATGCCTATTTTGTTAAGCATTCTTATCATAAAAGGGTGCTGAATTTTGTTGAATGCTTTTTCTGTGTCTGTTGAAAGGATTGTATGGTCTTTATTTTTACTTCTATTTCTGTGTTGAATTACATTTATAGATTTGCATATGTTGAACCATTCCTGAATCCCTGGAATGAAGCCCACTTGGTCATGAGTGATTATTTTTTGATAAGTACCTGAATTTGGTTTGCTAGGATTTTGTTGAGAATTTTTGCATCTATATTCATAAGGGATATTGATCTGTAGTTGTCTTTTTTTGTTGTGGCCTTTTGTGGTTTTGGTATCAGGGTGATGTTGGCTTTATAGAATGTGTTGGGAAGGATTCCTTCCTTTTTGATGTTGTAGAATAATTTCTGCAGGATAGACACTGGTTCTTTGTAAGGCTGATAAAATTCAGGTGTGAAACCATATGGTCTGGGACTTACGTTCTTTTTAGGAAAATTTTTTATTGCTGCTTCAATTTCAGTACTTGGTATTGGTCTGTTCAGGAATTCTATTTCTTCCTGATTGAGCCTAGGTAGGCTGTGTGTTTCTAACAATCTGTCTATTTCTTCCACATTTTCAAGTTTATGTGCATAGAGGTTTTTATAGTATTCATAGATGATATTTTTTATTTCTGTGGTATGAGTTTTAATTTCTCCTTTTCCATTCCTGATTGAGCTTTTTAGAGTCCTTTCTTTTCTGCTTCTGGTTAATCTAGCAAGAGGTGTGTCAATTTTGTTTATTTTTTTCCAAGAATCAACTTCTTATTTTATTAATCTTCCATATATACTTTTTTTATTATTGATTTCATTTAGTTCTGCTCTTACCTTTGTCATTTCTTTTCTTCTGCTGGGTTTGGGGTTGGTTTGCTCATCCTTTTCCAGTTCTTTGAGACAATTCATTATATTGTTTATTTGTTATCTTTCTGTCTTTTGGATGTAGGCATTTATGGATATAAATTTTCCTCTCAGGACTGCTTTGGCTTTGTCCCACAGATTTTGATAACTTCTGTCTCCTTTGTTATTTAGTTCAAAGAATCTTTTGCTTTCCATCTTAATTTCCTCCTTATCCCAATAATCATCCAGCAGAAGGTTGTTTAGTTTTCATGACTTTGTGTAGAGATGAGAGTTTCTGTTGGAGTTGATTTCTAATTTTATTCCACTGTGGTCTAAGAAGATGTATGATATAATTTCTATTCTTTTAAATTTGTTGAGACACGCTTTGTGTCCTAGGATATGGTCAATCGTAGGGAATGTCCCATGAGATGATGAGAAAAACATATCTTCAGTGGTTTTTGGGTAGCATGATCTGTAAATGTCAGTCAGATCCATTTGTTCTAGAGTTCTGTTTAAGTCCACTGTTTCTTTGTTTATTTTCTGTTTGGAGAGTCTCTTTTGCTCTTTCAGAGGGGTGTTGAAGTTCCCAGCTATTACAGTGCTACTGTTTATCATTTTATTTAGATCAAGTAGAATTTGCCTTATGAATCTGTGTGCACCTGAGTTAGGTGCATAAATATTTAGAATTGTTATGTTTTCTTGTTGAATTGTACCCTTCACCATTATATAGTGACCAACTTTGTCTTTCATTACCTTTGTTGATTTGAAGACTAAGTTATCTGAAATCAGAACTACTCTGCTAGCTTTCTTTTGGCTTCCATTTGCATGGAATATTGCTTTCCGTCCCTTCACCTTGAGTCTGAATGTATCCTTGTGGGTTAGATGTTTTTCCTGAAGACAGCAGATACTTGGCTTGTTTATATTTATTCATTCAGCTATTCTGTGTCTCTTTAGTGGGCAGTTCAAGCTATTGACATTTATTGAAAGAGTTGATAAGTGGGGTAGACTTAAAAGAAGAATTTTTTTAAAATCTTGTAACTTCTTTCCAAATTTAAAAATTCTTCTTCTTTAATCTCAGATTGTCATTTGTTAATACGCTTTCACTGGCTCCTTTTGCCACCTAATCTTCTAATATGCTTTGTGCTAAAAAATTGTTAAAATTTTGTATAAGCAGAGTAAACAGTGATCCTGCAGGGAAAGGGCAAGAGATTTAGCACATATTCTTTGAGACATCTGTTTTAGGCCCTCATAGACCTTTTCTTGTTCTCAGCTATCGCCCTGAGATGTAACTGTGAGGGCAAGGGTTTTACAGTCTAGGCACATGAAAGGAGAGCTTTGGAACTCATTTCTGAAAGGCGACACCATGAAATTTTGCCTGGGAACACTAGAAATATTCAGCTATGGAAAGTTACTTGGAGCAGAGATTTTTAAATTTTCTTTTATTTCCATCAAGCAATTTTATTGACTACCTTCCTCCAGTCATTTATGTATTAATTTGTTCTCCAACTGTTTATTGAGGACCTACAATATGTCATATTCTGTACTAAGTGCTATAGATATAAAAAAACAGTGATCCAAATGGCTTGGATCTTATGGAGCTTATTATGTTTTAGCAGGTGTCAGTAGTTACATACATGATTTTTGAAACCAGTGGCAATAGTTCATCTATGGCATGACTGAGAAAATTCAAATGAGTACATGGGTTTTACTGTCTCTCAAAATAGTAATAGTTAAATCAGCTAAGATCATTGATTTTCCTTTTTATAGTTACTAGATTATACCAAGAGAAATGTCAGAGTAATCTCTATGATTTATAACTTGAATTAAATGTACATATTCAGTGTGCAATAGAGTGTTTTTAAATACCAGGGCAAGGTTACAGGATAAAGACCAGAAGATAATAATAATAATAATATGCTATCACTTCAATATATAAGGAAAATTTTAGGAAAAACACTGAATACTTATTTTCCCATGTGATAAGTTTCATTTAACTTTTCTACCTTTATATACTTTCTGATAATTAAATGAGTGATTCTCTTCTATAGAAAGGCACAATTAACATGGATCAATCTGTATCTCTTTAACAGGGACAAGTGATCCATATGTGAAGTTTAAAATTGGAGGAAAAGAAGTTTTTAGAAGTAAAATAATACACAAGAACCTCAACCCTGTGTGGGAAGAGAAAGCTTGCATTCTTGTTGATCATCTTAGGGAGCCATTGTACATAAAGGTGAGCCATTTATTTTTTTACTCTGATAGAAACCGACATCAAAATCCCTGTTTAATGGTTTTTTATCATGTCTCTTTGTCCGACGAGATTTTTCACCAGAGATATATTCTGCTATTCACAGCTCTAATCTATCGATAATATGATAGAAGTGAAATAGAGGGTGGAAGAGCTAGCAGGGGCATTTTTCTTCAGGACAGTTCTACGGCCAGTCATTGCAGAGGCTCATGAACTACGTCTCCTCCTGCATGGTGTTGTCAACAGATTTAGCACACTTTGGGAGCATATGAAAGCAAGACTCCATATAAGCTAGCAAGAAGGAAACGTTACACAGAATCCAGCTTTTCTGGTTTTAGATTCACCATTCCCAGATGCAAGCCAAATGCTTTACTTGGAAGGTGAGAAGAATGAAAATGATAAGAGAGAGAAATTCTTACCTCTGTTATATCACCAAAAAATGAGAGGAAAAGTGTTTCCTCTCATTTGATGTAGTTAAAAGAAAGCAAAGAACTTAAAGAGGTTACAACCTAATTCCTTGTTTCAACCCTATTCCTTGTTTTATTTTCACATTTGACTTCCCTTTAATTCATCTCTCTAGATACTTACACTCATTTTTGCTCCTATGCTGTGACTATCCATTCAGTGACCGAACACTTTGCTACTTTTACCAAAATACATGCCCCATCCTTTTCTGTAAGTTGCCACTACCAACACATGAGCCAAAAATCTCATATGATCACTCTTTCAGCCATCACTAGGCGTACTCCTTCCCTCAAATCGCCATTATCTTCCCCTCCAGTTGTTTCTCTCCTCTACAGAAAAAAAGAAGAAATAATCAAGATGTTATTGAAATTATGGCAGGACAGTTTATAAGAATGATGAAAAGAGACTATACTAAGTATACAGTTAATAAGTTTCTAGAAGACGTTATGGGGAGAATAGGCTCATATTTGCATAAGACATTGTCTCCAGTAGACATTGAATAAAGGAAGTCAAATAGAATTAGTAAGCTGTTTTCCAATATAATGTGTGCTGGGAGAATAATTATAAGTGTGAGTATTGTTCATAGCCAACCCTACTTCCCCCAAACAGAAGACCTTTATGGTCAGATGTTTCTCCCCTGCTCTTTCCCTCTAGAGAGAAAGAAATATTTACATGAGAAAAATGGAATTAGCTTCATAGTAAAGAGCTGAGATAGGGAATGAAAAAGCAATAAAGAAAAGATGAGTGGGCTGTGAAGGAAGTTTTATTTCTGGGTGGGGAGGTGGGTGGTCAGGAGGGATGGGTTGGAGCAGCTGCAGTTGTGAAGAAAATGGATAAGAAAAGAAAGCAGGGCTAATAAGGACAGCCACAGATCATTTGGATCTCATTAATGTCACTTAAGTGAAAAATCGTGAAAAAAAAGAGATTCATTTTTAATTACATCTGCTTTGGATCTATCTTTCTTTAAAGAGATATTACTCCATGAAAGAACCATGTGAGTGTCCTTCCTTTAAAAGGGTTACAAAGGAACTCCCCAAAGTTATATCAAACATTGGATGGGTCCTTTTGCTATTCTCTTGTGCTCAAGAATAAGTATTCATTTATGTATGAATCCAAATGTCAAAATGCATATTTCAAAAGGAATGTCTTACTAGGCTCAAAAACAAATAAACAAAAATCTGAAATATACAAACAAGAATGGTGGTAAATTTTTTTTTGTTTTGATTTGAGAGCAAGAATATAGACATATATATGCTGTGACTGAAGACAGTACCACTGTATGCAGGAAAAATGCAGCAATACGTGTGCAGTCCTCCTGCCCAACAAAGCCCACTTCAGACTCAGAGTGCAAGGTTTTTGGTGGGAGCTGGTCACTTAGGCACAATAACCAGCACAACTATCAAAATTCTAGACTTCCAGAAGGAAAGCGGGTGTTCAGTACACCAGATGAGCGAAACAGCCTTATCAATGGGAATGTTTCAAAAGCCAGGTTCCTAGATGTAAGTCAAGAGCCAGTCCTGTAAGCTCAAGCATACTTTGTTACCTCTTTCCTGCACATCTTTCGTTCCTATCTTTCTCTCATACCTAATATTTAATTTATCAGTTATTTCTGTCAGCTCCACCAGCAAAGTATATCCTAAATTGGACCACTTCTCACCACCCTGACATCTAATCCAAAGACACCATCAACTCTTTTCAGGACCCCTGGTCTACCTGCTTACATTATTTCTTTTAGTATGAATGCAAATTACCAAGTGGCTTTCAGGTGAACATTATAAGACATAAGTTAGGTTATACTACTTCCATGCATAAAATCTCCCAGTGACTTCCACCATGCTCAGAATGAAACCCAGTCATATGATGGTGGGCACTGCATGATCTAAGCCCAAACTAATATCCCTCTTACGACTTTCTAGCCACACTGGCCTCTGGCTAGTTTATTCAGCGCTTTTCCTATTCCCTCCTTATGGGATACACTTTCCCCATGAGGGAGTACACTTTCCCACTCCCTCATTACAAAACACACTTTCCCCATCACGGTTCCACCGTTCACTTAGATGCCTCCCTCTCATTTTTTCTTTCCTGAACATCATATATAAATGGCAGTTCTCATCACTCCTGTACTCTGAAATATTTTTGTCCATAGCACTTATCACTACGTGGCATATACATTTGTTTATTGTCTGTGTCCACCATATGTAAGCTCCAAGACATCAAAGACTTTGACCGTTTGTACACTGCTGTATTTCAGGTACCTAGAACAGTATCTGGCACATTGTGGGTGCTCACTAAATATTTCTCAAATAATTGAGTTAATAAATGCATGAATCATCTGAACTGCCAAGTCAAAACTCTCCTGAAGCCATAATCACCTATGAACATTGTAGTCATTTGAGCTAGAAATTCCCATTCATGCTGAAGCCAGTGAGTTGAGTTTTCTGTGACTTGTATCCAAAAGCATTTTAACTGATATACTTCCCAATGCATTTTTTGGTAGACAATTGAAATAATATAAATTCATTGCTTCAAATAAAATGTTTATTGTTTTAAACTCACTTGAGAATGAAGAAAGGTGTTAACAAGACCCAAGCAACTTCTACCTAATGTTACCTAATGTTTCCAACTAATAGAGTAGAGGCTCCATGAAAGCAAGGATCTTATCTATTAATAAATCATTCATGTTTGGATTCCCAGTGCTTATCCCAGAGCAGATGCCTAAGATATATTTGTTAAATTTAAACATGTTCTGTTTACAAAACCCATTACAAGATATGAATCTCACTTCTTCCTAGCCTGTATTTGGGGATACAAACCAAAATTTTTCAGCTTTGGATTCTTTATCTGAACAATACAATACCTGTGCCGGGTTGTGCAAGAATTAAAATTTTAAATCTGTATATTATATCTAATACAGTGCCTAGCTTATAGTAAATGTTGGATAAACATTATAAACATGAACTGTTTTTATCGCAGTGGAGTACCTTTTCCTATTTTATCTTTCTGCTATGCTGTATATTTCCCACGTAAAGAAGGCTCCCTCTGACAATTAAATAGTTTATAGAGCTTGGAACCAAGTAGCATAGCTAATGATTTCATTAATGAATGGATTCTGGTGTTTCCATTCTTTCCCATGTTTATGCCTTTGCAGATTAATAGGAACTGAGAACTAAGGCAAACATGTAGCATTAAGATAATAGGAGGGAGGGAGCATGTATTCAGGCCAACTTGAATCTATCTTCCTGAGTTGCAGTCCTCAAACGGCCCAAATAAAATTTCTACTTATTAAAAAAAAAAAAAAAGACAATAGGAAAGACTGTCACTATCAGGGTAAAAAGACTTTGGATGTCGAGTCACCCAGTTGGGTGACTGATTAATTCACTGGATTAATCATTTGCCACCTCATATGTGTACAAGTACCTCAGGTGTTCTCATTGATTACATGCCACCTACTTTGTCCCCAAGATTTTAAGACTAAGGGGTATATGATTAGAAGAGATTGCACAAAAGACATTTCTCTGATGTTTTGGTATAAATTTTATGTTGTAAAATGTACTGCTGCAGCCACTTGCAGGTGTCAGTTGCACAAGGCATGCAATATATGCATGTGATATGCCGCTGAGCAGATGACTAAAGCTCAGAAGTGTAATTGATCAAGGAGAATATTTATTGCAGGAGTGCTGAGCGCTCTACAATAAATGTACTCCTGAAAGCTTGTATGTAAATCAAACGACTGCAAATTGAATAATTTAAAGGCATTAGGGGAGCTTATTACTTAAATAAATCCCCTTGTGACTGTTCAAACCTAATAATCCTTTTGTAATGCAAGGTATTTATATTTTTATTTAAATATCAATTTTTTACATATTAACTTTTTAAAAATTGAAGTATACCTGCACTAGAGAAAAAAACAGTAGCTGATTTAAAGCTGCTATACCTACTATTTCTTCTGCTTTGAGCTTTCTAACTGTTGTGCCAAGAATTCGCTGGGTGCAAGGGTGCTGGGTTATTGATTCTCTCAGCTTCATGGATTCTCACATCTTGGAAAGTCCAGTGGCCTGGGTCATCCATTCAAGAGCAGATTTATCTATTTATGCTCAATTATGCCAATGTTCAATTCAACTATTTTCTATCTGAAAAGTTAGCACAGCTCTAAACTTTATTTAGTAGCATTTTTTTTCATCGTAAAGGCTTTCCCTGATCATCCTTATTGTTCTTTCTCTTCTTATCCCATTCTTTTCCTTAAAACACTTACCAAAATTTGTAATTACATATCACCTGTGCACTTCCTTGTTTAACAGCTGAGCCCCACACTAAACTGTGAGCATTAACAATGTCAGTTTAGCTCACCACTGTTTATTCAATGCCTAGCATATTGCCTGGAACATAATAAGTACATAATCAATATTGGCCAAGGGAATGAATGAGTGAGAAAATTAATAGGTGGATGGAAGTTAGCCAGTTCCCATTTACTTAGCGTCCTTTGGAAATGGCCGTAACAGATCTAGCTCTGAGCCATCCCTCCAACTTCCATTCTCCATCTCTTTTAATTTGCTTCAACCCCAATGGATTCTTGTTGATTCTTAAATACATCAATCCCTCTTCTGTGCTTGTTGTTTCCTCTGGCTGGAGTGCTCTTCCCCATGCTAGCATGGCATAAACCTTCCCATTATTTGATTGTCTACACAAATACACTTCCCTAGAGAGGCTTTCCTGGACTCCCTATCTAAAATAGCAGTTCCTAACACACCCCTTACACTTTTATTTTTCTCCATAGCACTCATCACTGAACTGTATGTATCTATTGAGGTATCTATTAACTGTCTCAGCCCCTAAATGTAGTGTCTAAGAGGACAGAGACATCATCTATCTTACCATAGTATGAACAAGAACCATACAAGGCTGGGCATGGTGGCTCACACCTGTAATCCCAGCACATTGGGAAGCCTAGGTGGGAGGACTGCTTGAGGCCTTGAGTTCAAGACCAGCCTGAGCAAGAGAACCATCTCTACAAAGTAGAAAAATTAACCTGGCATTGTGGTATGTACCTGTAGTCCCAGGAGGCTGATGCAGGAGGATGATCACTCAAGCCCAGGAGTTTGAGGGTGCAGTGAGCTATGATGATACCATTGCAATCTAGCAGACACTGTCTCAAAAAAAAAAAAAAAAAAAAGAATCATGCAAGACAGAGAAGGTAATGGATAGAAAGTGTTGACAGAAGGAAAAAAATGCATTCTCTCTTTCTTTTCTCTTGTTTGTTGATGTTAGTCACATTAGTCTTATCTCCCAGTAATTGCTTTTGATAATACAACCTTAATTTAATTTAACCATAATACAACTTTACAAAATACTTTAATCATATCTCAATATTTACCTATTTGTATGTTTAAAATGGCATTATCCTATAACATCACAGAATTTAATCTTCAATGACCTAAAAAATATGAAAAAAATGGAATCATATTCTCATCACCCATAGCCCAATATGGAAGATATAATTGTTGAATTTTATTCTAACTTACTTTGTCTTCCAGTAATGCTAATATCCCTTTTATGAGAAAAAAAGTTCTAAGCCTTTGTTTTCCACATTTTTGAAGATTTACTATGTTTTATTTGATTCTGTTACATTTACCTTAAAGTCCTATTTGATATAAATCAACAATATTAAGTAAAACAATGAAATGTAATTTCCTTTGTATGTTTTATGAGACCCTAATATTCCAAAGTACAAAAAAAAAAAATTAAAAAAGAAACAACACACATTAGTATGTTTTTGGTGACATGGCCAACCAATATTTTATAATCAAAACAATATCATTTAAAGCTTACATTGGAATTATTTATAACAATGCTTTGTTTGTTTTGCTTCTTAGGTATTTGACTATGATTTTGGGCTACAGGATGACTTTATGGGCTCAGCCTTTCTGGATCTTACACAACTGGAGTTAAACAGGTAACTTTTGAACTGTTGTAGTATCACTACACCTTGTTATGCTGCTGGGCCTGTATAATAGAAAATTTCAGCCAATCTGGGTTTTAATTGCTGTACTGTCATTTATAGCTACAAGCCTGCATGCTAGCCAGCCTTTCTTAAGTAAGTCCACCTTTCTAATCTACTCAATGGGAATAATAGCATCCTCTGTGACTATCTCATTTGACAACAACTATTCATCAGAAAAATTCCTAGACACCTGCTCTGTCCTCCAGCACTGTGCTAAGCACCAGGAATCTAGAGATAAAAGGCACATTCCTTGCTCTCACAATGCTCATGGTCATAAGGGGGGATAAAGATGATTATGCATATTGATCCTAATTATTAATTTAAAAATCAAGCTACTATATGCGAAATAGAACATGTACACTTTGCTCCAAAATCAGCAGATCTCTTGACACTGAACCAAGGTAGACTCTGATTTGCCAACACCAGTTACCATCACCAGTTCGCCAGCACTAGATTACCAAGAAGTGCTCCTAAAGTGGAGGCATATTGGTTCTATTTACTCAGTTACGTTATTTGTCATGGCTCAACTAGGTGGAAAGTTATATTATTATTACTAATATTAATCATTCATTATACCAAATAGTGGGATTTTTATTTTTCAAAATGCATTCCAATGTAGGAACTAAGAATTGATTAGTACTACAGAAGAAAAATAACAGTTTTTACAAAGGTGAAGCAGTCCTGGAACGGGTTACAAAGGAAGCTGTGAAATTTTCTGTGATGGTTTTAAGGAGAAGGAATTTCTGTTTTAGATGATCATGTTACATCATGTGGCAGGGATAGTGGAAAACAGGAAAGCAGAGTGATGGGCCAGATTGCTACTTTGAATTTCTGTAAATGTAGATAAGTAGAAAAATATGAAGAGTAGAACCCCTTTATGTGTTACAGTCAGCTAAGTTTGAACACAGTGGCAGCTTATTCGTCTTCTAATGTTCATTTTTGCTTGGGACTAGATAAAAGAACAGCCTTTCTTGTACTTCTTGCACATCCTCTAATCCTACCTACAGCCTAGCACATACCTCCCTGCAAAGATCCTATGCAAAGGTCTACAGGGAAAGTAATTGTGCCCTTAGTGGTATTGTGTGGAGTCCATTATCATGAAAACTCAGCTCAAACTATACTTTTCTTCTATAAAGGCCACAGTTACTTTCTCTGTAGACCTTTGCATAAGGATATGCAAATTACTGGCCTTAGGCCCAAAGCATCAATTTCTCTTGTTCTCTATTAAAGAGAAATCATTGATACAAAATAATTTAAGTGGAAAAACATGAAATAATTTTAAAAATTGAAAGAGATTATATATAAGCATTTGGTGTGTATTTTACCACATTACATATTTTATGTATTTCATTAACAATTCTCTCCCCTCAAAGCCCTATAAACATCAAATTGCTACCTTTTAAAATCACGTATTTATGTATGCTGTTTCATTCTCTGTATAAATCAATAGTCTTTGGGTATAGAAAAATAGATACTAGTAGTAGCCATATAAATACTTATGCTACTGTATAATGCATTAAGGTATCTTTTTGAAAGAAAATAAAAGATACATCATAAGCAATTACAAATGTTCTTAAATCTTTATCATGTAATCATTAAAAAATGCAATGAAGTTTTCACTATTAATTTTATGTCCATATGCTATAATGCCTAACATGTATTTATTAAAATAAAAGGAACAAGTTGCAATCTAACCATAATGACTGGTTATAATTAAATTAATATTGGAGCAATTTGCATCACAGCTATTATAACTTATGTATATTACCAGCCTGACAGGTTGCTTATGGTTTGTTTAAAACCCCTGACAGCAAAGAATTGTTCATGTTTTATGAGATCGTTCCTCAACTTGGCAAAGTAAGCATCCTGTGAAAGATTTTCAAGTACCATAGAATCTTAGCTTTCAAAAGTAACTGTGGTTTTCAGTCCTGGTTGTGTGAGAAAATCATTTGGAGAGCTTTATAAATATATAGACTCCAGACCCCACTCCTGATCTATAGAATCACAGTCATCAGGGGTGGGGTTCAGGAATATGCACTTTTTAAAAGTGCTTGCTAGTTGATTCTGATGTACAGCCAAGATTGAAAATTCTTATCCCCACCAAGCCCTCTCTCTAGTACTGGCATTCAAATGTATCATGTACTAAAAGTTAAGCTCCATGAAGATGAGGATCTTATCTTGGTCTTGACCTCTGGTTTTTATCCAGAACCTATGTCAATACATGTTTTGTAAATGAAATGAATGAGTGAACAACTGAACAAGCAAAGGAACATTCCTAATTTGCCAATATTTCAAGATTTTTTTGTTTAGTGCTACATGTTCCAGAAGACCCTTAGATATAAACCATAAGGTGGGCACTAACCCTTATTTGTTCAACATTAATTGAGGTATGCGAGCAAGATGTTACCTACGCATTGTCAGTTGAATGTGTATTTTGCATTGTTTTTGGAAAATGATTGTGGGTAATATTGAGTTATTCATAATCTCTTTCTCAGAGCTGCTTATTGAATTCTATTGAATTCTATTACCTAACTCTTATAACTATTGATTTCCTTGTCTTTCAGAATCTAAAAATTGTTTAGGAATAAGTTTAAATAGCGAAAAAAAAAAAGAAGCATTAGTTTAAATGTTGGACGTTCTTTTTAAATAATTACATATTGTTTATAAAGTGTGTCTATAATGGATACCAGGAAAATTATATTTTATATTTTCCTCTTCTTCCACTCACCTGTTTACTTTAAATCATATTGCTGCTTAAAAAAAAATCCTAAAGAACTAAAAGGAAGCCAGAGGTCAATAAATGACCCTCAATTAGCTGGGCTCAAATTTATAAAAAATAGCTGGTACTACTCTCTGTGGAGTTAGAGATCAAAGAAAAGGGATTGATAGGTTTCTCATAGGGTTGTCATTTCTTGGCCTGTTCAGCAACTTTCTAGAGTCTCATGAAGGACAGAAATTCATCCAGTGAATTCAGAAATACCCAATTGGCTATCCCACAGTTTATTGGGTAACTTAATACATTGATGATATTTTAATAACAACAAAAATTGTACCAAGAAAGTAAATGAAGGCAAAATTGCTTTTTTTCCCCTTGAAATAATAAATTGTTTATAAAAATATATTTTTGGCTTATGAATTTAATAACTGTTTAAAGCCTAAATATTTTATATCCCAGGCCCACAGATGTGACCCTCACTCTGAAGGACCCCCATTATCCTGACCACGATCTTGGGATCATTTTGCTCTCGGTGGTTCTTACCCCTAAAGAAGGAGAGTCCAGGGATGTGGTAAGTTCCTTACAACCTAGCAGGAGCTCTTTCTTGCTCTCACTTGTTCAATGTTGTGAGCCTTCTTGGACACAGAGATAATAATAAAGAGAAGCTGCACATGAAAATCTGGCCTGTTCTTTGTTTCTGTGAGTATCCTGGGTATGGCTAGGCCATGCTTATTGTATTAATATCTTTCCAACTCAAATTTCCCATTCCACGCTCCAGATCAGAACCTCTTGTTATAAATAAGAAACAAATTTGCAACTTTTATTTTCACTTTCTGAATTTCATATATGTTACATTGTAGACAAATATTAGTATTCATTCAGGAAATACATTTATTAGTGACTTGAATCTTTGGAATTCCACATTGAGTAGTAGTATCCAGACCCTCCTATTTTGACTGTATCATCAGGTGAACCATAACAAAGAAAATGAGTTGAAATTATAACAGAGTTTCTGCTTTCTGGTATTTGTTTACTGAATAATAAGTGAGTACTTTTCATCTTTTTGATGGGCTTCCGTATCAGTGTAACCCATTTTTCAGCACTAGCTGTCTGTACTTCCTTGCACACCATGCTGCTATGAGAAAATGACAAGGGATACAGAGGAGCCTATTACTCTCATGCCATCGAAGTGACATTAAAAAATATCAGGTCTGGCCCACATCAGTATGCTTGCTGGTCCACTTTCTGCCACAATTTACCGGCGACTATTTATTAGACTCAATGTGCTTTCATGCGCCTGAGAACTACTCTAACTAGCTCTGATTGTAACACATTTTAGTAGTAGACATAATTTTTTTAGGCAAGTTCAAATACTCTATTTCAGCAATGTATGTATTGCTGTCTTAAAATAATGCATGATTAAAGTTGATTATATATTTTCTGCCAAAACTGTATTGTCGACATTTTCTCTAGACTATAGATAAAAATAGTGAATTTCAACTTCGGATTTGGAAATACTATGAAATCATTGCACCCTTTCAAGAAGTATTTATATTCATTCTTTAAAAAGATTAAACTATGAACATGTAAATTCATATGTAATATTTGCTAAATATGGGTTAAGTACCTGTACTTTATTCATTGAGGAAGAAATTTCTGTTTTCCAACAAATATTACCAAATATGAATAATGATACCTACTATGAGAACTTAACATAGTGAAATTATGTCCATATGTGTACAGATGCACCCTTATGCAGAGGGTGGGTGAAGAAAACATTTTACAAAGACTATTTAAAAATGAAAGCCCATCATTTTAGAGGTCACCACTTCAGAAGATATTTCCTCCAGCACAAGCCAAGATGTATATTCTAGCTGGCTAATCCATGCATAGGAATAAATTATAAATGTCAAGTTGGTGTTTCAATTCAAATAATCTGGGTATTCACCAAAAACCTACTGTAAGCCAATTCTTATGCTAGTCACTTAAAATTACAAGAGAACTTAAATCCAGTGAAGAACCCAGGAATCAAATAGTCACTGATGGAAATGTACAATGACAACTGACTTAAATGTGATGAAAGAGAGTTACATGTTTCTGAAAGAGCAAATATAGGAGAATTTGTACTAGTCAGAGGGACAGGGATTCTCTGTCAAGGAAGTCAAATGGGAGCTGAGGTACGAAGTGTGAAAAGAAGTTAATAAGGCAAAACCAGGAAGAGAGGAAATATTTCAAGCAGAGGAAATAACACAAGCAAAGGCCCTGTGGCTAGAGAAAGCATGCTATATTCCAAGAATTGGAAAAGTACTGGAGCTACAGAGTGTGGGTGATCAGGTGGGTGATCACACTGGCGTGGAAGGAAGATGCCCAGACTGTGTTGAGCCCATTGACCATGTTAGGGTTTGTCGCCTTTTCCCAAAGAACAATGGGGAGGCATTGAAAGGTTTGTAAATAGGAAGTAGCATAATCATATTTGTCCTTTGAAAATATCTCTGTAACCGTGTTGTAGAAAACAGTTTAAAAGGGTAAGAATGAATACGTGCAGACCAACTAGGAGGCCATTGCAAAAACCCAGATGAAAGATGATTGAGGTTTAGATTGGAACTGTCAGAGGGAGAGATAGAGGGAAATCAACAGGTTTACCTACAGGAGGTAAAATCAGCAAAACTTGATGACAGACTATTCTTGAACTGAGGTTCTTTGTTATTTTAATGAAGGACAGCACTTCATAAGTGAAAATACCTAAGCGTCTGAGGTCCTGTGTATTCCCAAGCCATCCAAACTTGGCAATATTACTGGAGACTAGAATGATATAGCACTATTGTAGTTTGTTGGGTGATTTGGTTATGGATAATCTGCTGAAATTTTATGTTAAAGGGATCTTTATTAAATACTCTAGCATCAAACTGAGGGTTTGAGGGAGCAAGTTAGTTTCAGGAAACTTTATGATGAAGCTGCTGAGTTCTAAATTTTATAGAAATATATGTCAGCACAAGCCCAGTGTTATTTTTCCTTCAACAATCCCTGCAAAAATCCTTTAATCTCAAGGGCTGCTCAGACTTACTTTTTAGGCATGATGTCTTTTTAATTAGAAAAAAACCATTTAAAAATATTACAGTGCCTGGGAGCTGATCATCATTAAGTTATCAAACACTAACAGGGAGGAAAAACAGGTGAGTTACGTGAAACAGTTACATATCAAAAGTCTGGTTTTCTTCATCTTCCTATTCCTTTTTCTTCATTGAATCTCTCCAGCCACACACACCTTTAGCACAAAGAGTTCCTCCTGAAATCCTCGTGCCATTTCCTTGGCTCAAATTCCTTTGACTACCCTAGATATTTTAGAAGCAATTCTTTACTGCCAAGTATTTTTCATGTATTGCCTTACTTCGTGTCCTCCCCTATCCGAGTCCCAGAGCGCAGTGAATTTATTCTGCATCATTAACTGGGAAATGGTGTCTTCTTTGCCATCCTATTGTTGACTCTCCCTCGCTTCTTTCTTCTTCATCAGAGAAGTGGGTGGCTTAGCCAGTGCTCTCAAAAGGCACAGTGAATGCAGAGTGCACACGAGCCAGCCTCTGGCTGGTGAACATCCTTGCACTTCCCATCCTGACCCTGGTCACACCCGAGGAGGCAGAGAGAGTGGTGATGGCCATGCTGGGTCGTCCTTGTGGGTGTGCGTAGGAAGAGGCTTGATTGTAGGGAAACGCTGAGGCAGGGGAGAGAGGAGGAAGGATAGAAGATTTCCCATAAGAAATTCTGCGGGATCCAGTATCCTACTATACTGATGGCCTAGATTTGAATCTTGGTTTCTAAATGTATGCTTTACGTTATGAAAATTCCCAACACATACATATAAATCTGCTTTCTTTTTTCTTTGTCCTATATAGCAGTCTTATAACTATTTTATTAACTTCTCTAAAATTAGTTATTAGATTTATCGACACTGGTTTTTAGATTTTGAAACTCTAAACAAGGACCATTTATAGCCATCTATTAAAAAGAACACATTGATCATCTACTAGAATCACCTACTATTGTGCTAAGGTCTAGGACTGCCTCCTACTTCTTTAAAGTGACCTGTGACTATTTCATTAACTAAGCAGAAACTCCTGATGAGGAACTTTAAGGCTCTCCAACAAGCGACATATGTTTTCTCACTTGTAATTTCTGTCCCAACCATACAAATTCCTTCACAGTTCACCTTCTGTCAAGTCCAGGTTTTCTTCAGAGTCACCTGTCCTACCTCCCATATGCCTATACTTCAGTTTACCTCCATCCTACATCCTATCACTCTTAGGAGGGGAGATGTGTATACAAACAAACCCTTTCTTAGGATGACTTCTCTCAAACCTAGTCCAGCCTTCTATACATAGTGTTTGTTCAGTTGTTAGTAGACCTGTCTCTACAAGGATCCGAAGGAATGCGTCAAAGGCCCAGGGGAAAGTATTTTAACTTTTCTTCTTACCTCAATGTTCAAATCCCTGAGGTTTTCACAAACAAATCATGATTAAATAATGCTTTAATTTTCTTTTGTAACTTCTTAAAATTAATATATTAATGATAATCTGCTTAAAATCAATCTGTGGCTCTTCTCAAGGAATTCTAATGGTGACAATGAATTGTAAATATGTCACTGTATATTTTTCATTTTCTAACATGTCTTGTATCAACCAAATATATTTCACTGGACTATATTTGCAGTTTCTCAGTTAAAAACAACCGAGATCCAATGTGTCTTCAAATTAAATTTTCATATGTCTGAAATATATAACATACTGCTGCAGTGCAAATGGCATGCTGAACTCACACAGATTATCCAGGAACAAATCTTATTTAGAGAAATTCAAGCTAAAAATGCAGCAAACCAGAAATCGGTGACTGAATGCTTCACAGTCTCAAAATTCAGAATGATGTATAGGGAAGGAATAGAGGATAATTTTGCATTGACCCTCAAATGGCAAAATATAAGAAGAGTTCTGTTCTCTTTGATTACTAGCTCAGAAATAACTTATTGTAAGCTTTCAAGACTGAAGACTTTAGTTCAAAAACCACATGTTTATTCTTATGCCTGTGTTTATAAAACTTTGCTAAATATTTTATGTGTATGAAAATGGAGAATGAAAGAGATGAGTTTCAAGAGCTTTTAACAGATAAATCCTAACAATCAAATAGGAAATAAAGCATTAATGTGAAGAAAATGCTATAAGAAAATAAGAAGAAATGAATAACTGGAAATACAGAGTACTTAGCATTATAGAGTGCTAAGATTTCTAAATTAGTTATCTTGTGAGTTTTTTATATACTTAATACTAACAATACATTTCATGAATAATGCAGTTGGGATGATTTCTCCTTGTGAGGATTGCCAGTTCTGGAAGTCAGTAAAACTGAAGAATGAGTTAAAAAACCTATCAGGCTACTGAATCTAATAAAACCTCTAAAACATGCAATGTCCTATTACAGCAATTTTAAAAGTATAGTATGAATAATAACAAATGCAGTTGCCTGTATTAAAATCTTCTCCATCGAGTTCATGATTGAGTCTTTTTTTAAAAATCCCAGATATGAACAGATATATATATATATATATATTTTTTTTTTTTTAAGTTTTCAGCATTGTGTGCACAAGAAACCAAAATCTTCACGGGGGGCATGCTGATAAGCTGCATGGCACAACTGTCATTTCTGTTTTTTATCGCATGTACTGTTTTGAACGTGCAAAATTATGTGGTGTATACATATGTGTCCTATATATGGCCTTTTCGTCTGATAGTGTATTTGAGTTCTTTCTGGCTCTTTTTCTAGCAGAGTTCAATCCACAGCTTTCTTCATTGGAGAATCTGTGAAATAAAAGTGAGTTAATTTGTGTTACACACTCTCTTAAATAACCTACACCAACAAATTGCTTGGCTAAGAATAAAAAACTGACAATTCAAAGAAACATATGAATTGATCTTAGTTGATCTTTAATGAATTACAAAATTTTTTCATCTTGGTTTAATTTTGATTTTTCATAATTATTACATATCTGACATTTGAAGAAATATCCGCCTATAAAAAGTTGAATATATATGTTTTGTAAGATGTATATACTATAATATCTAACCATCCTGTGATTTATGTGTATGTATAGTAGCTATATAATTGCCTAAAAAATCACAACAACAAAAAAAAATGACAGTAAAAAATGGATAGAGATTGTGCAATCTTTTAAAAACAATCACTTCTGCAGCTCTATTACAGGCCATATTTTTATGCTACTTTATTCCTTTTATTGGCTGCAAGGAAGTGGAGCTTCTAATGAAGAATTTGAATGGTACTATAATATTTAATAGTATCAGACAATAACACTTTCAAAAACAAATTCATATGTTTCTCAGCGGAAGTTAAGATCACAGAGAAAAAAAGAAATCTTATTTTTCTGGAATTTGCTATCTTTAATATCTCCTATCTTTAATTTTCCCTAATCTTTTTTCTCTAAGATATCTCACAGATAGTAAAGGTAACAGTATTAATAGTATGTCTATTAATTTATTTTTTAAAAAGTTTCTACTGTTTTCCGTTTTATTAAATCTACCTTGATCTAACTACCTAAAAGGAAAAGGGACTTGGAAATGGGATGCTTAAACTCATTGCTTAGCTGGCAGGTTTGGCTCAAGAGGCAGAAATTTCATAATAAAATATAGGGCCATTTTGAGATCTGCTAATAGAACGTTAGATACTGAATCAGGAAAACAATGAATTGATCCTCATAACTGCCAAACCTTCCATATTTGTACTTAAGGAAATCATTGACTTTTTGTCTCTATCAGTTTCCCAGTCTGAAAAATAAAACCACGCAGCCTGTTTAAAAGCCAATTTTGAGAAACAGGAAAAATACCAGCCCTTTACTTTGTTTTACATATAGAAGGTTAATTTGTATGCAGTGTTTCTGAGTCAGGGGATGTGAATTTGACCAGCAGTATTGAATCCTTCTAATACTGACTTGTGTTGTCATGAGATTCCAGTCTTTCTAAAGTTCTAAGCCCATTTTTCATTGCATGACATTTCTAATAGAATGGAGTTTTATATTATAAGATTCTTAAGTGCTAGATGATGATAAATGACCATGCATTAAGAGATTTTACTTATTTATTTATTTCTCTTAATTGTTCTCACTTGATTTGACTCAAAATATTGAATCTAGGAATTACCATTCTTTGCCCATTGAAACTTCTTTCTGAGAAAGTTGAGCATTTATCATTTGACTCTTAATGGGGCAGTTTTTGTGAATATGGCATACCACCAAAGCATTTGGTTTCCGATTGCCTTTTGGTGATGATGGGGGAAGCAGTGGTGGCGGAAGTAGTGATGATGATGATACTAATGATAATGACTCATTTAGGATAAAAAACAGACATTTGTTACCAGTCTACTAGATGGTCATATCCACAACCCAATGATGGGATTTGTTGCTTCAAAATGAATTGGACATTAGTACTTTGAAAATATAAAATATTTCTATAATATTTGATGATAATGCTTTACAGCTTCCTGGCTCTATTGAAAAAAAAAAAGTGGGAGGAATTATTGTGACCTTAGGAAATCTATTATTCTTCCATGTTTGGGTCAACATTTCACACAGAGTATATTTAGGGAAAATATGCCCTTAAAAAACACCACCTGTAGAAAAGAGGAATGTATCATTATCTTTGACAATTTCATGATTTTTTTTTTATTTCCTATCCTAGAATATCTACATAATTCCATTCTCTTGGTTCCGGTGAAAGGTTGCCTTAGTTTTATATTAAAATCTTTTCTTTTTTCTATTTTTGTAATCCATGAGTAGTTTCTGAAATTGTCCTTCTTAATAGTGAATTCTCCTGAAGAAGATACAGTTCTTTAAGGCACCAGTGCACTTCCTTGACATACAAATATGGCAGCATTTCTAGAAGCTATATTCTTTGTTCCAAATATTTCCTATTCTTCACTTCATCTGCCTTAAAGATAATGGTCCTAAAAGCTAAGATGGAGTAAAGAGGTTAATCAGAAAGGTTAATCCCTCAGTGTTCATTGAGAAATTTTTACAAGCGAAGAGAAGAAATAAAAACTCTTTGGTCTGTTACAATTTTCTTTATGTAAGAGACCAATGATCTTGGGCACTCATCCCAAGTCACCAGAGCCTTAATTAAAACTTTTAACCATAAATACTTCTTATTATGACACAAACAAACTAGTTCAAAGGATATGTTTTGGCTAAACATTTTGCAGGAAAATGAACTGACAGCCATCACCACGTTGTGGCATTTTTTTCAATTGGAAGTGTTTGTAAATCCAGATGTAGTTAAGGATTAACTGAAAGCAGAGACAATTCTAAAATGCCACCGAGCAAAAGACTTTGAATGTGTTTGAAGAGAGAAATTATTATATACCTGGCAAAGTCATATATACCCTCAACCTCCACCACCAAAAGCAACAATTGCAAATCATGAAACTCAACGTATTTTTTTCAGCCAATAATTAAGGTATTCCAAATGTTCCATTCTGTTTAAAGTGTACTGTCCCATTTCTTTGTACAAAGGAATAAAGCCAATGAACTCTCACCAGAAAGACTGCTTGAATGTGAAAGCTGCTTCCCTAGTTGTGTGTGTGTGGAGAGCAATTTTTGTCTTGTATCGTCGTTGCTGGAAACTGTTCGCTTGTTTAGAAGGCTAATAAATGTTACGTTTCCTCCAGAAAACAATTGGCTGCCCTATTCTGTACTTGAGTGAAAAGATAATGAACGTGCTTTATTTCATTTACAGACAATGCTAATGAGGAAGAGTTGGAAAAGATCAAGTAAGGTAATTCTTAGCATGTGATCTTTTGGCTTTTCTTGTGAGAAGAACTATCAGCTGCTTTCCCAAATCTCTCTCATGTCCTTCAACCTATGCCACAAGATTTCATCATTATTCAATTGTTATTTTTCCCCCCATAAATTTTAAGCAAACCATGCAATGCTTTTTGAATAAATGGAAACCAGACTGATCAGTCGCATCCAAATCATCCTCTCGCTAATCTCTGGTCGCTTCTCAACATCATTCTCAGCATCTGGTTCCACCATATGTCCAACAGGGTCTAGAAAATTGCTTCGCTCCAGGAATAAAAGGATGAGGCTTAGGGCAGGGCCAGCTCCACGTGGAAAAAGAAGATTAACACAATTTATTGTTTTTAGTCTCAGAAAATTGAGTGTGAAATTTTCTAAACTCAAAATTCCTGTATTGCTACATCTTTCAAGTGTACGATAAGAACAATCTTCCCTCATTTCTTCTTCTCACTTCAAAAAATTAATGGATCTAGGGAGTGAGAGGAGTTTATGGTTCCTGTAACTTACTAAGCTCTGGCTCTTTTATGACTTGTGAGATATGTAAGATATAAACTAAGCTTTAAATTTGTTCAGTGGTGGTGCCACTCTTGGACACAGATAAATATCAAGATGAAATCGAACTTTTATGTGGATATGGCTTGAAACAAATCAAAGGGATTTTATTTGTAAAATTCTTGTTTGCCCAAATTTCTACCTAAAAAGTCAGTATTCCTTTTTAATAGAGACCAACTTTTTTAGACCCTGGAACATGACAATCTTTTTTCTTCCATTCTGATTGAATCATGCTATTTTTCTTTAATTTTGTCATTTTTATTATTATGAATTAAAGGATATTTCTATTAAAATGTATTTATGTTTATGGTAATGAATTAATCTGTTTTAACAAGTGTCTCTTACTGTACAGCTTCTCTTAAGTTTCTATAGCGTTAATGAGCAAAGGATAATTTGGCTCACAAAAAAAAGGCAGGGCCGCATTAAAAGTAACCTTTATCATTTTAATAAAGGGAAAAGCACTTATTAAAGAAGATTGCTGAATACTTCTGCCTTAGTGTTCACTGTGTTTCTTCTTACTAATCAAAATAAAGTTTCAAGAAGTTTTAAAGAAATGTTTGCACTGTTCATATTTAAAGAAATGTTTGCACTTTTTTCTTTGTATTGATGTTATATTAAAAGTATATGTGTTCTACAATTAATGTAATTTGACTTTCCTCATTCTGTGTCTACACTATATTTATGTAAAAAATATAACAATCTATTAATGTGTAGCAATATTTTCCCCTTCAGATACATTTAACATGCAATGCTAGAGCAGGATATTACATGGCATTTCATATTAATTAGTGTGAATAATCCATTTTATTGTAGAATAAAAGAGAACATAAATATTCTTCTTTAAAAATACATTTAATTTATATTTAAAATTAATTTAAATTTGATTTTAATGATAAATTAAGTAAACATCCACATATTTGACTTCAGTCTACAAAAAAATTAAAATGAATAATAAATATCCTCTACTATTTTTATATATAAAATTCTCGGGATTTTTATTTATTATTAATAATATACTTAATTCATTCAAACTGGTACATTTTTCAAGCTTCCACTGAAGATACAGAATTCCTGTGTCTAACTCAGCACTTATTTGAGTACTTGGCAGATTATATTTAGTACATGTGTTAACATAGCTTTTGGGTTTTAGCCTAAGGGATTTTCAATTTTGAAAAATTTAATGGGGATATTGAATGCTTAGTGAAGTAAAATCAGTTCACTCATTTGATTTTTTTTCCTATGGGGACATACTGAATACCAGCTAATTCATTCAGATTTTCCCTGTGCCCTAGAACATTTGCCATATTCAACACACTAGTGTTACAAGAGCACAGTGTTAAATGCAAAATCCAGGGGAATTTTGACATTTCAATTGCTACCTACTCCACCATCCTTCACACACACCACTAAACTGAAACTGTTCCCTGAATCCTTCCCTTCAGTAAATTGTGCTTCCTGGGAAACAAAGGGATATGTGACTACACTGCGTAATCTTGTTTTACTGTGTTACTGTTTTGTGACAATGCATCTCTTTTCTAATTATTTCAATCTTCTTAAAGAATCTTGTCTGAGTAAGGAAGTTTCCTCTTTATTTTTGGAAAGCGGGTATCATTTATTTATTTGCATTGCGTTTAAATAGTGGTATTTCATATGTGATAAAACTATGCTCACAAAGGTGAATTTTTCATATAAACACAGATCATTTTCTTCTTTGGAATCTTGATTTAGAGAATGAAGTCTCCTGCATCTTTATGTCAGGGCTTTGGCATGCAGCCTGTCTTTGGGCACCAATGGGGAATATAAAATCTAGGAATTAAAAACTTGTAGCAAAGACTTAAAGATAGCCAGACAATATTGTTAGAGGGTCTCTCCAATATGGAGTTTTTCTTCCTTTACTTAATGTCTTTCTGAAGTAATATAACTACAAAGGGAGAATGCCTACATTGACATTGTTCCTTTTTTAATATGCATGTCCCCTCTGTATACAAGGTGATCAGCTCTTGGAATTCCCCATTACTTAAATTTCTGCCCATCATTTCCCTCGTCTTGACTTTCTGTGATGAGATTTCTTTCCATATTTTTGTTACCATATTTCTGCCAATAATAGGCTATTTTCAATGGAAATCTTATTATTTGTGGCACTCACATAATGTGGGGTTGTATTTACTATTGAAATCAAGAAAAGAATAGCCAGCTTTGTGGACAGGGCAGTCATAATTGCTGTTCAGGACCAACTTATATTAATATATTATTTGGAGTAATTGTGTTATCACCTAACAACATATAGGGAAAAAAATGCACCTGAACTTATCTCTGAAAAGCAAGAATATATAAAATATATACTATATTTGAATGGCATATAAACCAGTAAGTAGTTATAAATTCCATAATATCTCCTCTCCTAGGGACGGTAACATCCTTTAAGACATTCATTCTGGTTTTCCACAAGCACACTTTCCATCATGCACATTTAAAATTCTGCCCCACACTCAGTTGTTATAGAAGAATGTTATTTTAAGAAGAAAGGGCTTGATGTCTCCCTAAATTTGGGCAACAGAAAAATTATCCAGGTCAAAAGGCTTATAGTTATATGACAAAATGCATTTTGGCAAAGAAATGGTAATGCTTTGAGTTATTGCAATATTTTATTCTTTAGAAGAAGCTTATCAACTGATAATTTATTCTAAGGTTAAATTATTCATCAAGAAAGTTTTATGAGCTCAAAAGAGAAGATTTATATGTGTTTTATGAATAGATTTTGTGGGGTCAAACCAAAAATGGGAAAAAAAATGTGGTTCTATCGGATGATAAGCTGTTATAATTTTACACTATATTGTGTGCATGTGTGTGTCTGTTTTAACCTAAAGGAATGAGTTTATCAATGGGTAAGGGTGAGATCATAAACTTATGTACTTTCAATAAATTACTTCAATTATACGAGAAATACTTTTGTGACAATATAAAGAAATACACTTTGCAATTCATATCTTCAACAATAACAATTTAGGATTGTTTTCTTTAAGACAAAATCATGCTTTGAATAATATAGACTACTGTGATGAGGTCTCATTATCATGTCTTCTGTTACTTGACAGCTTATATCTTTTTTAAAGTAATACATCTTTTTTATAAAGATTTTATTATAATCACTTAGCATAATTTTAATGAACTATAAAACACTTTATTCATTGGTTGAATGGAGCAATTTTTAGTAAGACTTTTGGCAAGGATATCGTTAATTTAAACTAGAGAGCACTTTCAACTCTGTAAGTCTGTAGGGCGTAGTAGTTAAACCTGACACCTTGGATGACACTTTAAAAATGCATCAGCGAAAACCTCTAAGTGCTTTAATTTAAGTAACAGTGGAGAAACAGATTAACACATCTCACACAGTCAGTGAGACATAATGAAAAAAACATCATTATATTTAACAATTATCAGGTCCTTCTTTCTACAAAGACTTCATATCCTTACAATAAATAGGGGATTTTTTAAAAGCTGCAAAAAATTGAAAATTTTTTTGGTCGTAGACTCACAACAATGAGTGTCCAAATTAGCTTTTCTTTGGTGCTACATTTCTAATTATTACACATATGTCTTTGAAAAAATGATATGCTTAATTTTTTTTTTTTTTTTTGAGACAGAGTCTTACTCTGTTGCCCAGGCTAGAGTGCCATGGCATCAGTCTAGCTCACAGCAACCTCAAACAATCCTTCTGGGCTCAAGCAATCCTTCTGCCTCAGCTTCCCTAGTAGCCAGGACTATAGGCATGCACCACCATGCCCAACTAATTTTATACATATATATATATATTTTTTTAGTTGTCCAGCTAATTTCTTTCTTTTTAGTAGAGATGGGGGTCTCACTCTTGCTCAGGCTGGTCTTGAACTCCTGAGCTCAAATGATCTGCCCGCCTCGGCCTCCCACAGTGCTAGGATTATAGGCGTGAGCCACCACGCCTGGCCATGCTTAATGTTTTTGAAGGAAACATAAAATTCCCTTAAAAAATATTTACCTTGCCATTTTTTTTACTCCCAAATCTGTTATTTGGAAATGCTATAAATCCTACCTCAGAATTAAGACTTCTGAGATTCCAAAATGCAACAATGAACAAATGGTGAACAGCAATGAGCATGTCTATTTAAAAGGAGTATATTTTGGTCCCAACTAACAAAAGTCCTAAAATTTGTAATAAGTTTATTTAAAACAGGGATACTATAATGCCAGTAAGTATTTTATTATCCCACAAAATACATGGAACCATAATTAGATTTTATATTGAAATGATTTTTTTCTTACTGTTTTGACAATATTTCCCCAAGGTGTAAAATATCATACATCTTTACATATTGTAATTCATAACTATAGGGATTTGCCATAGAATGGCATTACATTCATTTGACCTCTCTTGTTGAAGTTTTTAAATGTTGTGGGAGCAAATATGAATAGGTTGGCACAAAGTGAAAGCACAAAATGTAATCTGAAGCAAAGGATGGATTCCACAGCACCTGTGTTCCAGGTCAATGATATTTATTGTGGTAGCTGATTGGCTTTCACATTGCTGGCCTGTGTTACAAAGTGAGCAAACTAGATTTCCAAGGCCGTTCCTGAGCTGATCAAAGAGGGAGAACTAATGTAACAGGAAGACAGCATTAATAGAACTAAGGGTTGGTATGCAGATTGCATGGCCTTTTAATTCAATGAGCTAGATAGATGATAAATGATAAATAGATGGTAGCTGGATAGATGAATGGATGGATGGACAGACAGACAGATGTTAAATTGAGTGTATTATGGGGGAGATTTGTTGGTTTTAACCGTGAATGTCCACAATGAAAACAATTTATAATTTTGTGAGGATCCTGCTTCCAGAGCTCTGGCTGACATGACTATTGTAGGCTTAGTCAATATCATAAGTCATCCTTATTGATAGGATGGAAGCATCCATGAGCCATGGCTTTGATGAACAGTGATTACAATCTGACCAGGAAAGTTTATGTAAATGATTTATTTGTGTATTTGCTTACTTTTTAATATCTTAAATGGCTGAAAGTTATTGGTAAAAGGACATTGTGCTCCTACAAAAACATGCTTGTGTAATCGGGAATGCTAGCTAACTTAACTCTCACATTTGCCTCTCAGGATTCACAATTTCAAATCTATTGTGAATGTTTTGAGTGTTAAAGAATTGCTGAACTATAACAACATGTATTATGTTTGAAGCCGTGTACACATGAAGGCTAATTTTAATATCATTTTTAATAAAAGTGTAGTGGCTAATTCTCGTTCCATCTGATGAAAAAGTCTTTAAAGATTTCTATGTTTTATAGATAGCTGAAAAATAGCATTCTATTCATTGTTAGAACAAAAAACAACCTCTGTAATTTAGTTTCATTTCCCCGAGGAACAAAAAATTATCTTCTGGATTTTTTAGTTTAAAATCTGGTTAATTTTTAGATTCATAGCTAGATTTTTTATCTTTGAGAAAAAATTTTCTTAGTGTGTGTTAGATTTTTGGAGACAAAAATAGAAATCAATAAGATATTCCCAGTGGATCTTACTACTTTCATAAATTAGAAATCTCAGTAGAAATAATTCAGCAATTCATTATTCAGAATAACTTCAATACTTTTCCTGTATCAATTTTATGTCTCTAGTTTTTATTCTGTTTCCTTTTGCTGTTACTTTGTAATCTTAGCACTTTTAAAAGGGCACTTTTCCACACTTATCAGTCTTTTGTCTTGATGAAGACTAACGTGTAACTAAATATCTGCAATTATGATCTAAGACAAATCTTCTCTGGAATTCTTGAATAGTTCATGCTGTTTTTCTTGCTCTCCATGATAAAATCACCACTTTTGTTTAGGACTCATTACTATGATACCAGATGTTTTATTATCAATATTGATGTTATTACCATTAGAAACTTTAGTGAAAGGAAGGTCTTGGCTGGTCTGTTGTAAATTTCATACTCATGCAGAAAAATAAATGACACAAGGGTCCACAAGAAAATTAAATTCCTTCATTTGAAATAAAGTTCTAAATTTACATGAGAATGTGGGTTGTAAATGAAATATAGATTTTAGTTGATGAATGGCAGAAGTAATTAAACATGGCATGAAAAGCACAGCTTAGGGACTTCAGTGGATCCAAATGTGGCTAATATTTTTGTTTCTCAAATTTTAATAGAGAAATTTAAGTCTTAAATCTTGATCATTAAAATTCCCACCCCACCCCTAAGATTCACAAATCTCTTTTTCTCTTTGCATATTCGGCGCATAATTAGATCAGTACCCTCCGCACTTATCTGAGGAAGATTGGAAAGTAAGGAGCGGGTGCATCTTCAATATCAGTCACCTTAGACCACATAAAACATGAATTAATAATACATTTAAATGTTAAATGGTTGTCTTATTTGTTAACTATCTTGAGTATAGAGTCAAGGCTTTTACCTCCATTAAAGTTGCCTTAACACATTTTGCTTTAAGATAAAACTCCCCTAGTTACATAACTTGTGTTCTTGACTCAAGTTATATAAAGAGAGATTATTTGTATACAGATAGTTCAAGCACTAATTTTTAAATATGATATTTCAAATTTTTTTCCACGTGTTGCTAAACATGCTGCTTAATTTAAAAATAGTTGCAAATCAAAGTGAAGAGAATTGACAATTGAAAAGGAAAACATACATCTTTTCTAAAAGCTGGAATAGGGTTCTTTGAGTTAAAAAATAGTATAGCATCAAAAAAATACTGCAGTCATTCCCTCTAAGGTTTGTGTCCCAATGTGCAAATGTAAATGTATATTTTAAGGATTTTTGTTTGTTTAGAAACTGATGTGACAATGTCTCAGGTGGACAGACGAAAAACAAAGGTGTAAATGTAAATGAATTATAACCCTGTAGTGATGGTAAAACAATGTCTTAAATGCAAGACTTTTTCCCAATAACCTCTGACATTAGTCACATTACCTGACCAAACCATAGGCAAGTGACATGGAAAAATGTAATCGGTTTTGTTAAGAAACAGATTTCATGCAAAAAGCACAGGTAGATTGCATAGACAATCTCTGATATAATCCTAGGTCTAAACTTAAATTATTCAAACTGCTGAACACCCAACAGTATTTTGGCTCATTATTATTTTCTAATATGATTTTTGGTGTCATGTTTGGAAGGAATATGTGTCCCTAACCAAATGTCACTCTAAGTGACTAATCATCAATCAACAAATATTTATTGAGCACCTATCATGCATTAGGTGTGCCTGAGGTGCTGGAGCACCACAGTCTTAGTGACTAACACAAAAATATAGAATAATCAAGGAAGTTGCAAAATTCTTTCCTCTTCATCACAATGTCAAAGATTAATGCTTTCCCATAATTGTTGTCCGTTTTCCATAACTGACACCCAGAAACAGGATGCAAACTTTAAAGTTTAAAGGAAGCATGTAATTTAGATGTTCTGTTTAAAAACGGTCAACTATTTTTTATTTCCAAAAGTTAAATTGTTTTTACTTTATAAAGGTCTGAGAATTAAGTAATAAAATATCCAACTTGAATTCATTGCTTTGTTTTTAGCCCAATAGCCATTTCCGTTAGTATTTATTTTTAAAAAAATTATTTTTGGGGAGCTTAAAGTTAACTAAGTCATTTATATTATATTATATCATAAAATTCAGAATTTTATGATAGAAAATTCATACCAAATTTAACTAGGTACATTTTTGTAAATAAGACTTCTATAATCATTCCCTAAAAATGCTCTGAAGGTATGTGGTTAATACCATTGTTTTGTTACAAGGAACAGATATTATCTGCTTCATTTCAAAATCTTAACATGTGCTTAAACAGTTCTACTTTCTATAATGAAACATCAGACTCCGAGATATGTTAATGAACAATTAAGAATAAAGAGGTAAGTAGACTCTTAATTACAGAAATAACCTTCTCTCAACTTTCCTTCCACTGACATTAGATATGAATAGGACAAAAACTTTAATTTACTCAAGGGAAGAAAACTTACAATTTCTAAATATTCGAAGTATTTTTAGGATATGTATTTTTTTTTATTTGCTTTGTTTTATTTGTTTTGATTTAGAATACTAATTAAGTATTCTGAGAAACATCTCAAAATTTAGCTAAATAATTTGTTTGTTTTTAGGAACTCTCAGAAAATGAAGTGGTTGGATCTTATTTCTCTGTGAAGTCTTTCTTTTGGAGGGTAATGTCTAAATGCTTTATATTCTTGAATTTTAGTTCTGGATAGTAATTTTGAAAGTTAAATGTGAATTAAGAAATTCACTTTTTAAAATAGGTTCCCAGATAGATGTATTCATTTGCCGTCTTCATTAACTTTTATTATAAGTCATCTAGGTAAACGATTCTTTTATGTCTTCATTTGTAAAAATAAAGAACTTCACATGTTAATATTTAACAGTTCTTTGAAGTCATTTCTTCGTGGGACCAAGTTCATTCCAAATTCTCAATAGCTAGAGGCCCAGGGACCTTCCAGGAATGTGATGGTCCTGTCTAAAAGGTCTATTAAGGCTTTTTTTTCCCCTCTCTTGTAAAATGGGATTATTTTCTGCTCCATTTCTGTTTGAGAAAAATTTACTTCTATTACAATGATTTATGGTAGATGTATATACGAAATATATACTAGATAATCAGTGCTCTTTCTTTGAAAAGAAATCCTATGATTTAGAAAACAGCTACTGTGTTTTTAAGTAAGAAAAAATGAAAATTCCACAGATAATTTGTTTTAAATGCCATTGCAATTTAATTTACTCTTCGATGATTTAAGCATAATGAGCTTTGTCATCCATTTTTTCTTTGCCTTAATTCTGCATTATGCACAGCACGATTTATTACTAATGCACTTACTACTTTGCCTTTACAAATTTCTCTCTTTTTTTGAAAATTCGCACTTGGCATATGATTAGGTTGCAATCAATATTGCAATGAAAATGCTGCACTCTTAGAGCCTTGCCATTTTCCTTTCTTGGTTCCCAAACTGCTCATGATTGAAAACTACCTTTTCTCTTTCGAATTTTAAGATTTGTTGCAGTGTCACTTAAGCAGACTGGCAGGTACCAAATTAAATCATGTACTGACCAGTGAGCAAGTACAAGGCACATCTATTCATCCTTACCTGCTCTACTACAATTTTTTTTATAGCCTCTTATTGTTGTGAGCTTATTTTACTTATTGTAGTATCTTCATTTCCTTTCAGTCCTACTGTATGGCTGCCTTCACTGAAGTTACTCTGTGTCTTTGCTTAAATAATAATGATTTTTCTTGTATGTTCATGCATTGTCCATGAACACACAGGAAGATTGCTTTTACATTGTTCCATAACCTTAAATGGAAAATGGCTTTATCCAAAAATGTTTTCACTGTTTTCTTAAGACCGACAAACGTAACAAATTCACATGGTACATCTTTTTGAGAGCAGAATTTGGGCATGTTCTGTGTTGAGTTTGTTCTATGTGCAGCAAATGTTCAGACTGGTCATTGTCAATGAAGAGTTGCCACCAGGGCCGACTCCATATTATTAATAATAGTTTTTCAAGGGTTTCTCTTTCAAGTGGCTCTCCCAACATCATCTTCTTTCCATTTGCTACTTCCAAATTAGTTTTCCAATTATTAGTACTTTCCATTGGGTTGTATTCATTCTTAAATATTCTTTAATAACCTTTCTCAATCTCTTGAACTGTCTGATTTTAGAATAACAAATATACAAGTTTTGAAAAGAAGTTTTTGAATTTAAGGTACAGTGGTAATGTCTTTTCTGGACATATGACAGTGAACAAGTGACAAATGAATTGAGACATAAAGGCAGAACCTTTAAGGGACATTTATTTTTACCAATGAGGGAACTAAGGCCCAGAGAATTGATGTCATTGCCCTGAGGTATGGTTGGGACCAATATTTCTCTCTCTCTGAATGCCATAGAAATAAATGTTTGAAGAACTTAAAGCAGTAGAGGTCCTCTTTGGGTTGATGATGAATACAGATGTCATTTATAAGTAGAGCTGCTCCTTAGTTGTTTGTTTTTGTTTCTTTTTTTTTAATTGAGACCTTTTCAAATTCCTCTTGCAAAATGTGACCCTTTTCTTCAGCAGCTCTGTAACCCACCAATGGACAGATATATTTGAGGGCCATGAAGTTGCTGTGCTTGATGTGCCATTTACAAAATCAAAAGATCAGTGACCAAGTCTACTTTGGATGAGTATTATCTCACATAGTCACATTCAAAGGTCACTCTGATAACCATTGCTCTTTACCCAAGCAATATTGTTATTCTTCAGAGGAGATGTAGATGGAAGGAAGTTACCCATGGACATTTTCAAATATGCAAAAAACCTAAATAGCTCATATAGAATCATGCATGGAGAGTGTACATGTGCTTTGTGGGTTAAACAGAATGTGATTTGAGAGAAATTCTTATCAGGATTTATAAGGATCAATACCTGTGTCCAAGAGCTAGCAACTGATTTACATTGAGTGCAACCGTATCCTGGTGAGAACTTGCTCAGCTGGAACGTCAGTGCTAAGTGCTGTGTCTTAATTTTCTTGAGAGCAAAATAATGGAAAGAAAAGACTGAAGGGATACAGGGATATTCTAATTTTCCAAATGCATAACATTTATAATTCACCAAAACATCATATCTTAGGATGCAAAACATTAAGCAGTGGATATGGCAATGACCATGTTTCTCATAAAAACTATAAAAATAATGTGAAATCAAATTGGTTTACTCTAATTAAGTCAGAATTTTATTAAGAACTTTGACTTCCCATTAAAGGGTGGTAACTTAGTGCAGTTCTTTCAAATATTAGCACACCTAAGTTTCTTCCTAGTTATCTCCACTGAGAGGACATCTAGACTCCGATAACAAAATTAATTGAACAAACTCTAAGAATATTATAGTGCAAAAAGAGAAATTTTTAATATTTTTAAAATAGAAATGCTGTATATGCCAAGACCCCTCATACAAAAATGGAGAAAGGGATTATAACAGGCAAAGAAGAGTGCATAGAAAACTACAGAACTATTGGAAGTTATGTCAGAGCACCGCCTTATGGGCAGGTCTAGCAAAAGTGTGGTTGAAGCAAGATTGAAGACTAAGAAGAGTTATTTACTTTGTAAAACAAGAATATGATCTTGTGCTGAAGTGCTTACATTCTGAACAACTCAACCATGTATAATATACACCCAAGAAAAAGTTCAGGAATTATTTTCATTTTTAGGTATGAAAATAAGACTTTAAAAATATGTATAACTTTTAATTAAAAGTCAAACCCAGGACTATTATTCCTTTCCCATATTATTGGTAGAAACTTGCAGATTGTTTTAGCAAACCATTAAGATTAAATATATATGATGATTTTTTATTAGTATTTATTTTGAACAAACATAGTAAAAAAACCTTAAGAACTTTTTGGCCACAATTAAAGTTAGAGAGGATAGCTGAAACATCTTAAGTAAACATAAATAGCTTCCTGGCACCATAAGTTGTATCAAGAAGCAATAGAAATACTAAAGAAAGTTTAAGGATAAAAACCAGAAGAATTTTTCTAAGGATTATGGTGCCAGTAAACCATCTTCTAAGAAAAAAGGGATCAAAGCTTTCTTATTAGATGAGACATTTCAAACTAGGTGGCACAAAGCACCAGGAGGGTTTTCTGTAAAAGCAATCCTGCCTTGAGAAGATGGATAGACTACAGAACAAATGTACTTGTTGGACTTCATCATCCAGGTGCAATTCACTGGAATACACTCAGCAGGAAAAGGAAAAGATAGATCATGCCTGTGCCTGGGATTGAGCTGATAATTGCTCCACACTGTAGTCTTTGCAGCACAAAACAGTCATTCTAGGATGTCATTATCTCTTCTTTGTAGTGTCTCAGGGATCATTTGATTAAATAAAAGCACGTGCACCCTGTGCTGAAAATAGAGGAAAGCGCTGACTCCACGCATGCACGGCTTATTGTAAACACACAAGTTATGTCTTTCACTCCAGTTTCAGTGTCTGGGTCTCATTTGGAAGGATTAGGTTGTACGCAGGTAATAAAATCCAGGATAACAAAAGCCAAGGATTATTTGTACATAACAGGGAGAGGATTGGTATAGCTGTGTTCCCTTAGTCATATGTTAAATCTAAATAGATTTTTTGATTATGATCTATAGGATATATCCTATTATTAGTGGTCTAGTTTTTCAAGGAATGGAAATAGTAAACTTTTTAAACTGGAATTGAAATATAGAAGTGTTCTCAATTTATATGCTAGATTCTATAACTTCACCACCTTATTAATAGACATTAGATTATAATTTATCATAGACTGTAGTTAACTCTCATATTCTTTACTGAATAACATATGCTAGGGTTTATTACCACCCACCTACTTTTACTTCCTTTAAGCCCCTGATTAGCCTTTCTCAATGATCTATAACTAAGGATACATTTCATCTAAACAAAAAAATTTTGAAAATCCTATACCAATTCCTTTTTTTATTTTTTTATTTTTTGGCACCATGGACTTCTTAGGGTCTGTCCAAAATAAATGAGACATCATGGGGAAAATCAAAGATTAGGTATCAGCAACCCAAATTCAAATCTCAGTCTTGCCAGTGTCTACTCTTTGAGTAGAGTTATGTATCTTCTCTGTGCCTCAGTTTCTTTACTTTTTTCTATCCTGAAAAACACTGTAGTGTGAAAATGCAGCAAGTAATTGCTGTTTGGTACATGTTTCTTTCCTTCTGTGTGATCTAACCTATCTTTCAGACTGTCCAGATCCCATCCTCCCTGCTCATGCTATTAAAGCTGATGACTCTCATCTCATCATTATACCGTCATTCAGAAACTTTCTCTAGCTGCTCTAGAAGACCTTTAATACAAACTTTCAGCTCCACCATGATAATTTCCCTCTAGAATTTCTTGTTCTGCTGTATCTTTCTTAACCCATCTCTTGCTGCTCTTGGTCTTAGTAGTGAGGGGATCTTCGGGTTGTATTTTGGTAGCAAAGGCAGCAAAGGGAAGTGTTACGTGGGACCACATTTATCTGTTATTTTAGTGATATCTCTTTAGTCATTTAAAAGATTCACATGTGGGATGCAAAGTTAATATGATCATAGCTATTGCTTGTCCATGTAACATGTATTCTTCTAGAGCCCTGTCATCTTTTTAACATTGTAAGAAAATCTTCACAAAATATTTGAAGCAGCAGACTTGGAAAAATTATTCTTTCCATGATTTCTCTTGCTTTATTTCTTCTCTCTGATACACCTATTAACAAAAACTGGAAACCACTTAAGCAGTCTCCGTCACCATATAATCTCTGGGCTTTATTTTCCTGACCACTGCAGCATCATTCTACTAAAGAAAATGGTAGCTGGAAACTGTAGAGTTGCATTGGCATTTATCTTCATTGTGCTACAAGACATTTTCTGACAATGACTTGAGAAACAAGCACATTTTTTTTTTTCAAATAATGTCTTTTGAAGAGTAATTCTAAATGCTGATCAAAATGAGGGTTGAGAGTGGCACCAAGCTTTCCCATACAGTTCTGATCGTTCATTTCCATCCAGACGTGCGGCAGGCCTCTTCTTCCTGTCCTGGGCTTCTGCAGAGCAGAGCTTCAGAGTCCTTATTGCCAAAACACACAAGTAAGTTCAACCATTCAGTTCATTTATTTTTTCTAAGCTTGCATGAACTCTGAGGGCCAACTTACTTTACTAAAACCCCATTCCCTATCCTAAGCTATTTCATACATGTGAAAAGGAATTGGAATATTGAATTCTTTTTCAAGGAATAAGTAAACTAATACTCTCTTTAAAGTGCCAGCTTATTATCTCTAAAATCTAACTGAAGATCCCTGTTATTGACTAATTGCTTCAGACTTTGAAATTTGTATTGTTACCTGGTATCTTGATATTTTTTATTAGTTCTGAACTTGAATGCATATTCATTATGAAAGTGAATCTCAAACTTTGGTGTATACGAGAATCACATGGGGCACATGTTGAAATGCAGGAGGATCAGGCCTGGCAATTTCAATAAATTAACTTGAGAAAAAAATTAATAAGGAAATAAATTAAACTTTTTATAATTGTTCAGTAGGCTCCTACTTCTCTCTTTAAATGCTCCGAATATCTAGACCAATCTGCATTCCTGATCATTAAATTTATTTGTTGTTTTTTTTTTTTTTGAGACAGAGTCTCACTCTGTTGCCCGGGCTAGAGTGAGTGCCGTGGCATCAGCCTGGCTCACAGCAACCTCAAACTCCTGGGCTCAGGCGATCCTTCTGCCTCAGCCTCCCGAGTAGCTGGGACTACAGGCATGTGCCACTATGCCCAGCTAGTTTTTTTTTTTCTATATATTTTTAGTTGGCCAATTAATTTCTTTCTATTTTATAGTAGGGACGAGGTCTCACTCTTGCTCAGGCTGGATTTAAACTCCTGACCTTGAGCAATCCGCCCGCCTCGGCCTCCCAGAGTGCTAGGATTACAGGCGTGAGCCACCGCGCCCGGCCTCTGATCATTAAATTTAGAGGCAGGACTAAAGAAGGACTTAAGTAGTATAAATAGTATCTGGGCTAGAGAGCAGATAATGTTGACAATTATATTAATTAATTATAGGTTTTAGAACATAGGGGATGACCAGTGCATATGCACTATGTAACTTTTAAAGCAAGAATTCTCAACCTGAGTGCTTATCAGAATCACCTATGGGGCTGGTTAAACCACCGTGCTGGGCCCCACTCCCAGAGCTTCAGATGCCATTGGTCTGGATGGGGCCAAAGGATCTGAATTTCTCACAAGTTCCCAGGTGATGTTGATGCCGCTGGTCTAGGGACCACACATTGCTATGCAGAGGAAGGAAACTTGTAAACAGAGCAAGTGACTTGGAAGGTATGCTGGAGAACATCAAAATTAGTGGTTTTCAAAGTTTCTTTTAGCTGTTGAATTCTGCTCATCACCACATTTCAGTGAGCTACTCAGAACCTTGATTTTAAAATTAGGTAAAGGTAATAAATGACTATCTTAGAAAAACTAAATCTTCATTGTTTATGGAATATACTTTTTCCTATTCAGGGCCCTAACATACAACTTCCCCACCCCCACATACACACACAGAAGAGTGTTCTTAGTACACTCGGGGCCCTGGAGTACAGTCTTAAAGGCCAAAGATGAGGAAGCTGAGTCCCAGAGAGGGAGCAACATGCCCAAGTCACATAGAAAACTGCTAGAAAGGTGTGAGTGAATATTTATGTTACATGATTGTCTGTTGGTAGTCTAATTTCATTTTCTGCTTTTACCTTATTATTTCAAGTTTCTATTCACACTGAGACTAAATATGTATCTGTTTCATGACTATGTAGTTACTCAATAAAATCTACAGCTGAATTATGCAGTTTCATTTTAGAGAAGTGTCATTTTGAACAAAAATTATTGAAGAAGAAAAAAGTACTTAAATATGAATTATATGTCTTTGGAAACTTTTTTTTTACTTCTTCTTAGCCTTTTACACAAGTCACCTTAATTCTCACATGTATTAGCCCTGTTTTTGTGAAGAAATCCTCTCCTTCCTCCTCCTCTTTAGGTCCCCAAGTTATTTGGGAAATGTTCTTCCAGGTTATAGAAAAGCATTTCATACAACTAATGGCAGTAGGTAAAGCCTTCGTTAAGTTCATTTTATTCTGTGAAAGCATGAAGGATCCCATGGGAAAGCATTCTTCCTCTTTCCTCACCTTATAAGTCAAGTTCATGTTCTTACGTAAAAGAATGAAGGAGGAGCAAGAAAGAAAGGGTTTCAGATACGATATTATTAAAGAAACTAGCTTAGCATTGTTAATTGAAGATGCTGGGTAACGTGCATTGTGCCCAACTATTATTTGATGGCTTCTATAGAGTGTATAGAAAATAGCATTAAGTATATTCTTCAACGAGCTGAAATGTTGTAAATATAGATATACATGCACTCACATAATAGAAAAGTAAAAAGTGATTTCATGAATTAGCCATGTAGAAAAATCTATACTGGAACATCATTTCAAATATAATCAACCCACTTAACTGGAAAGTATCCTTTGGCAACGTTATATTTAAATCACAATTACATTTAAACCTACGAAAGAGTCTCTGCCCTAAACACGTATGTTGAGAGAAGCTCAGGAATCAAGGTCAGAAATATTGGAGTTCTAGTCACACATCCAGTATTTATGAGCCCAACCACTCTGAGCCCCAAGTCCATCATCAGTAAAATGGGGCTAAGAGGCTGTGCCTCCTACCTCATAGGATTTTAGTCAAAACCAAATGATATAATGTACATATACACACTTTTAAATTCTAAGAACTGTATAAATGGGCAGCCATTAACTGCTTGGTCTTTGCTAAAATAATTATTTCTTCTTGCCGTAATAATTTGTTTGTTTGTTTCTTTCTTTCATTGCCACTCATATTCCTTAACAAAACTTTCTGATCCAAACTTTAGAGTCTGATTCTTTGGAGTCTGCTGTTAGAGGCAGTTTCAATAACAGCAAAAGTGGTTGAATCAATCAATCACACACCATAATCTATTGCTGCGCTTTAGAATAAGAAGTAGCATGAAATCATAGAACTGAAAAAAGATCTTGACCATCATTTGGTGCAATGAATTCCAAACAATTATTTTGATGGGAGAAGCCCTTTATTCAAATGAAATCCAGTGTGGAAACCCAATCTAGAGATGGGAGCAGAGGGGCTCTAGCTAAAGTGGGCGTGGAATTCTGTGAGACTTGCAGGTGCTCCATGAACTCTTTCTTGTGCTTCAGAACACACGTGGACACATAGCCCTTGAAGCTCACAGAGGTGAGGAGTTCATAGGCAAAGTCCTGCACTGACATTAATAAGGCAGAGCCACCAAGTGATGCTCAAAATTTTCTGTTCAATAAGACAGGGAAATATGCAATGTGATTTAGAAAGATTATTACTGAAATGTTCAAATATTAGAAGTATTATCTTCTGAAGAATGTGGTTTTCATTTTCCTAATAAAACACCCTGAAATGCATGACTTTTGATGATGGCAGACAAAAATGTCTATGGCATTCCTATGCCCTGGAAAAAGGTAGGAAGTCAAAGTGGGAGGGGGAGTTATACAAAACGGGCTGTAACTTTATAACGTTAATGTAGAAGAGATTAGGCAGAAAGTAGGGCTGCTTTATAATTCAGAAGCGTACTGCGATGTTCAGAGTAATGTCAAATTTTCTCATGAAATGACTATAAGTGGAAAAAATGCTTGATAATATGAAGTGATAACTTTTATAGTACTGCTTGATACTGAATCGAGATGGCAAAAGTTTTAACATTTACTATGTTCTCTGGCTTGTTTTGTAAACTGTTTAGTTCAAAAAGATTATGTGGTCATTTTTAGTAGACTTGCTAATCTTTAAAAAATCTGATTTTGTTCACTGGCTTAAATATGGTGGTTTAGAATTGAATATGATAAAAATCATTGAAGAAAACATTCAAATACTGCAATGTGAAATAAATCCAGAAATACACTTGCCAATATAAATCACATGCATAATTTTTAAAATAATTTTAAATAGTTGTGATGCAAGTTTCAGGTGTAAGTAAGACATGGGTGGGCATATTGATTGTTTTCTATTTTGTGGTACCTTAAATAGTTCTTTAGTGAGCTGAAACCCAATTACTCCTAATGTGCCAAGAAAAAAGTTTTTAAATTATCTAAATACTACTTGCAACTAATCTTACAACTAAAAACCACCTGTAAAATCCATTTGTAACACAAAAAAGAGACCTTCAAAAACCATAGAGTTAAAAGTTAAATACCATAGTGTGAATGAGGCCTTTGTTATTTATAATATTTATATTATACATATTTTGACATAGGCTTATTTGACACATATGCAAATATTCTCTGATGTTCTTGAAGTACATACATGTTATAATTTTAAGGGTTGAAAAGCTAGACTGTATTTTTAGTACTCATCTCTTTTATGCAACAAACATTTATCATAATTTCACAATTTGTTAATAATTTTATAATAAATAATACTCCATAAATAATTTTTATTTTTTAAAAATTGTAACTGCCTATTCTTTATTTTTTTGAAAATGACAATAGTGGAATGGGTAATGCCAAATGAGGTATTTGGGTTTAAAACACAATAACCTAACTCGGTTTTTTCCTTTGCCAAAAGTTTCAGACCCAAAGTATACGTCTGTCGGACCTACACAGAAAATCACATCTTTGGAGAGGAATAGTCAGCATCACCTTGATTGAAGGGCGAGACCTCAAGGCCATGGATTCCAATGGGCTGAGCGACCCGTACGTGAAGTTCCGGCTTGGGCATCAGAAGTACAAGAGCAAGGTAGCCACATCTCTGTTGTGTCCCTGTCCACATTTGGAAGGCATTGGTTGGTTAATAGCTATGTTTTGGGAAATGAAAACACTAGATAATTTTTAAAATGCTTAATAGAACTTCTTTGAACATCATGTCAGAAAACAAGACCAACAATTGTGTTACATTTCTTACTTTATGTGGTAGGTGACCTTGGGTGAACTACTTAACTTCTCTATGTCTCAATTTCTTCATCTATAACACAGGAGTAGTGGTAGAAACCATCTCTTGGAATAACTATGAGGATTAAAAAACAATAATCCAGAAAAAACATGGTTGATGCCTGGCACCTAAAGTGCTCAAAGAGTATCGGCTATTAATACTATTATAAGTAGTGCTCATATCGGTACTACAGATAACATTATTTTACATGCTGTAAAATTCTTTGTACATTATTCTGAGGCACTTTATTCAACCTGACTTGTACCAGTGCAAATTGCAAAATTTTAAATTTATTTAGAAAACGAAGGGCCAAATTCTTCCTGCCACTATAAGCAATGTGCCATAGGACAAGTTACTTTGTCTCTCCATGCCTCAATTTCCCCATTTGTAAAAATGACAATTAAAATAATACCTACCTAACAAAGTTATTGGGAAGGTTAAATGAATATAAGTTATGTATGTAAAGGCCTTAGAATACTGCCTTGCCCATTATAAGCACTCAGTAAATGTTAACAGCAGAAGGAAGAGGAGGAGTGACAACAGTAGTAATACGTATATTGTATAGTAACAATTGCATTCATAGTAACAATAAGTGATAGAAGTCATAATAATTAGTGAAGGTCATAGTAGTCATAGCTATATTTTGGGCACATGTCTTACCTGTGCTGTATCCAACTATGACCTCTTTACTGGTCAGTTTTTACAGCTGATGTTCATAGATATATTAGGACAACTGATCATCTCCATCTTGTATTCAAGATCACATTCCATTTTGGTGAGAATTCCTTCGCCTTGATATCATCATTTTTATGTATTTTTGATAACCGTCCTGTCTGGGTCTCTTCCAGCCCAGGAAGTTTTCATCAGTGTGTCAGGTAGTTAGAAATCTCACGGAGCTGACTGGTTAGCGGGCAGCGAGCACTGCTTACAGGCTGACTGGTTACCGTAAGGAGTGTCCACATGGAAAGGGAAGACATCACTTTGATATGAAGGAAGTCATATGGAAAAGACAATCCTACAAAAGAAAAACAAAAAGCCTGTTTATGGCCAGATAAGAAAAACAGATCACACCCCAAAATACCATGGCAATGCATCTGAGCCCCATTATAAGACATTTGAATTATCATAGCATTTATCGAGTGCTACCTATTTTTTTTTCTGCCATTGGGATTAATAACATATTTTAAAGTAGGTACTAATTCCAAAAATAGGTACCTATAGCCACTTCTATCTTTTCCTTTCTCAATTAACACCATTTTCATGTTCTAGTAGGCTTAAAACATTACTTATTTTTATAGTTCTGCTCTTTAGGTATGAAATATGAAATCCAGCTATGGACACGTGTCTCTCTTTGCTCTTTCTTTCCATGATCTATTGCTGATTAATTTCAGATTATGAACTTTAAAAATTGTGATTCATTTGCATTACCTTTGCACATAACATACTTCATTGCTTTCAAACTCTTTACATCTGAAGATCTGTCTGTCATACATTAAAAAGGGAAAAGGCCACTGCATGCCCTCCTGCTAAAAAGAAAGAACAGTCAAACAAATATGAGTGTTGTTTAAACCAGTGGTGAATGAAATTGTAAAAGACATCAATACGGGTCACTTTGTTCATTGATTCTGCGAGGTATCTTATCTGAATACCGGAAGATACAAAATTGCACTTTAGATAAGAGATCTTTCTTGTATATACAACATGAGTAATATATACATCAATATGTACACACCCATATATACTCACATATACTCATTTATTAATTCACAAACATTGTTCACATATGGTTTTGGGGGAAGAGTCCTAAAGCTCTAATCAAAGACTTTGGGAGTTAACAGTCTAGATACAAAAACACATTAACCTTAGGTGGGTCACTTAAACTCTAGGTCTCAGTTTCTCTATAAAATGGGAATAGTACATCAGTGCTATGATTCTAAGGTAAAAGTTTGCTTGACCACCCCAGCGCTACTTACATTTTCCTTCTCCTTTAGAACTTCATAGTCTGTTTTTCTTGTGCTCAGCTCAGGATTCCAGCGAGTGGGGAGGAGCAAGAACAACAACAACAAAGAAACTCTGGGTGTCCTTATTATCTTTCATTATGAAATAACTTACTGTGAGTTGCGTCTTCGTGCATTAACTGTGATTACGTGAAACAGATGCTGGAATTTCACAGTGAGCGCCTTAATTTATATACTATTTACCTTTTCATATAATTTATATTTTTCATCTGTTATTTAAGATAGTCAAGGGGTGCCTTTTGATTTTCAGGACATGTCCTTTAGGGCCCATGTAGGAATGATGCAGTAAAGATGTCGGAGATCTAATGCCTCCTTTCCATTGTTTCTTGAATGTTTTGTTCAAATAGCACACTGACATTCTTTTCCAGATATGGTAGTACCTGAAGTTTGATTTAGTGTCTTAAACAATTTTTTAAAGCTGCTATCAGTAAGACAGTAATGAATTTTTGGTTTTCCAGATTATGCCAAAAACTTTGAATCCTCAGTGGAGGGAACAATTTGATTTTCATCTCTATGAAGAAAGAGGAGGAATCATTGATATCACTGCATGGGACAAAGATGCTGGGAAAAGGGATGATTTCATTGGCAGGTTTGTACAAGTTGGTATTTTTGGTTCACCCTAGAGAGAGTGAATTTTTGTTAAGGGAGTATTTACTTTAAGTCTAGTTGTTTGTTGTACATGATCTGTACTGTCAAAGAAAGAGATCTTACCATGGTACTGAAAAATAGATTCAAAAACTGACCAGTAGGTGGCAGTTTTGACCAGTTGATGGACACAGGCTATTTGAATTTGATATCCAAAATTTTCTCCAGATGTCGGAAACATTGTGCGTAAAAGTTATGGGAGTTGAGAAAGAGGAATTTCATCTGATATAAGATACATGCAAGAACAAAGAGCATATTCATAGTCTGTGAAGTAATCTTAGATAATATTTATTTTCATAAAGCATATTGTGACTGTAAAATGGATTATTTTCAACAACTCCCTACAAGGCAGAGAGTCTTTATAATCTCTTAGGAGTTCATAAATCTATAAAGAGTTTCCATGTTTTAGTGGAAGCATGTAAGTGAGGCAGATCCATGTTAATCTGATAATGCATTGAACAAAGGAGTATTCTGAGGCTTACATGACATTTTCCCGCAAAGTCAAGGTTATTTGAATGACTACTTGAATCATATGAATTGTTCTTATTTTAAAGCCTATTTTTGTGTTTTCAAGAGTTATATATGTGTCATTGTAGCAAAAACACATTGAAGCCTGCCAATACTGAGATTAAAGCATGGTATACCAAAGAATTTGTTCATTTAAAAAAATATATTTCTTTTTTGTAGTTCACATGAATTCCAAGTCTTTAAACACACAGCTGGAAAAGTCATGCATACTAATAGTAAAGGGAATTTTACTCTAGAAAAGTAAGAACAGAAATCCAATCCAACATATTTATCTCTTCATTTTTTTGTGATTCTGGTATGTTTAAGCTATAGTATTCTTCATAGGATTATAAAGTAAGAGGTCAAAGATGAGCTTCAGTTAACTCCTAATATTTTACTTATAAAATGAAATTGGAAAAACAACACTGTAATCTAATCCTGTGTTACATTCCAATTCTTTTTAAGTGTTGGCCTTCATTTCACATTTTTTTTCCTTCCTTAAAACAATTTTCAGAGTTGTCCTAAAATTTTATCTGGTTCTCTTTGGGATATACCACTAGCTTAAATA
>CAUYRT010090332.1:0-10168 GCA_963574885.1 Lepilemur ruficaudatus | reverse complement strand
TTTACACATAACCTAGAGAAAGAAAAACTGCTCTTTAAACTGTAAACTTGAATAGAAAAAGATAGTAACAAGAATGTTTACTTGCAATTCTAGGAGATAAAGCAAATATTTGAGGGTATAATTTTCTTGCTCTCACAGTCTCTTAAAGAATAAGGAAACTCAAATTCTTATTGAAATAATAGCAGCTCCTGTGAAGCTTTTGCTGTCTTAGAAAGCCAGCACTAGAGGCAAGTGTACTTGGCTCTCAGAAATTTGGAAACCAGAACTGCTAGTGGATTCAATTAGTACAGCTCTACTAATTCGAGCCAGTTACGACAAGTACTTTTTAATTTAAATTACTCAGCAGGACTGCTGAATCATACTGATGATGTCAAGGGCTTATGTTCCAGTCATAAAAATTGGCTAAGATCATTAAATTGCCAAATAGCTCAGCCACACAAGGATCATATTGCTTTTAAAGATAGCAATGTGGGGAGTTTGAAGTGTCAAAAATGAATGAGAAGTAACTTAAAGAAGATATTTGGTTTGGTATATGTACAATTTTGCCCTCATTTTTATCTAGTGACTAGACAATTTGATTGGCTTTCCTAAAGTGCAAAATACTTTCAATAATGAGATTTTAAAATTAACTGCTGAGTGTGTTTACAGCCTTTTAATAGTGTCAGTGTATAGTGTATGACAAAGGTGAGTTCGGAGAGGATGAGCCAAGTTTTGAAGCCCAAGAGGATTCAGAGCCTGGACTATTACCCTTTGGCTTTCCCATTTATTTTTCTGCACACGGATCCCCTGTTGACCTTGAAGGAGACATACCTGAAATATATTTGGGAGAAAGAGATGAGAACTGGTCAGCTGAATACTAATTTGGTTTCTGCCACTTATTACCTCTGGCTTTTTAGCTATTACCTCTAGCACTCAATTGCAATGCCCTCTTTCTTGAATCAGTGCTCTCCATGTGGAGGCTCTAAGAATGAATTACTTAATTTTTCAACATCAGTGCAACAGAGATGAAGAGAGGCAGATAATTATTTGAAGCTTCTATAGGGCAATGCACTACTCAGTCTGTCTATTAACTGGAGATTGCAATCAGAAGGGTAAATGATATCCACACTTATATACATATTTATCATTATTTCTGAATATAGACTTGGGCTGCAATAGCAGTTTAATGGATTCAGAACCATTTATGAAATTGGCTTCGTGTATTTTCATGGCCATGAGTTTAAAGAATTATGTTTTTTAAAGGATTTTCACAAACTAAAAATGATTTGCAATCACATTAATGGGAAGAAGTAAATTGAAGACATTCAGGTGAAGAGTTTAGCAAAAGGAGGTCTTTGATGTTTGTACTCTAATAGGGTCTATTTGAAGTTAAGATTTCTCTGTGTGCTTTTAATCGGTTTTGGCCTCTTACAGTTTGCATAGTTTTTAAAATTATTTTGGAAATATTACTATATAAATATTTTAAATGTTTTTTACAGATTATTTTGATAATAAAGTCACTGAAGTATATAAATATTTGTGCTAATTAGTGTCAGAAAGACATATTAAATAATTGGAAGACTTTGGTTTTATGTGTTACTTCTCTTAAACACTGATGTTAGTTTGTATGTTTATTATGTTTACTTACCTCATGATATCAGTCACTAACTTTGCACCTATCACTTACATAATTATACCACTAATGTGGACACACTCTCTTAAATGACTATAAGACTGTCAAATAGATGTGAGATGATCCAAAGAGCACATGGCTATATAAATCTTAGGTGAGGTGTGTGTGTGTGTGTGTGTGTGTGCATGCATGCATTTATGGGTATTTGTTAGCTTGTGTATATTTAAGAAGTAGGCAAGTTTGTGTGTTTGGGAAAAATATGAACACTATTCTGTTAATTCACTTCAGTAATCTCACAATATTAAGGTAGATGTCAATAAATTATATATCTAAGAGAAGAAATAATAATGATACATCTATAGCTCTAGAATGCTGGGATTAGCAAAATCAAGCAAATATTGGAGAAAAAAGGTATTGGGAAGACACTGGGAGGGTCTGTCTGTTCCAAGAAATCAGGAAGCTCTTCTTGAGAAAGACAGAATAAAGTGCTTGGTGAAGAGGAATGTTTTTGAATGCATGGCATCATTCAAAAATCCTTTGTACCAAGGACCAAAGGAATGGAATCTGTGTTCTTTAATAGAAGAGCTTGCATGATCTGAAAGAGCCAGGCTTATTCTATGTGGATAAGAGTACAGAAAGAAAAGCAGCAAGAACAGGGGAGGCACAGGCTGCACAGATGATAGAAGGGATGTGACTGGGAGAACAATGGGCATGGAGGAGAGCACATGTGTGGACCAGGGCTCTCTCAGGAAGCAGAAGGGCACCTGGCAGCCTTGGGGTCCTAATATTTTTACTGGATAGTAATTTGGAGTCAAAGTATAATGAATTAATATCTCTAACTTGAATAATCTTTCCTTCTCATGCTTTCTGCTCCTTACCTCCTTAATTACATACTCCTTAGCCAAACCTAGTTTTGGTTGTTATAGCTTTAGGAATCAAAGGTAAAATTATTATTATTGCTGTCTTCCCACTTTTTTCATACATTTCAAAATTTTTAATAGCAATGCAATTTTTCCTGCTACTGAAATTGATACCAATTTTTATATAATTTTTAATTTTTCTTGCTTTATTGCACCGACTTAGAATGTTCACTAAAATGTCAAATAGAAAAAAATGACAGTAGGCAATGATGTTTTATTCCAAATTTAAATGGAATTCTTTTAACATTCAATTATTATTTATGCTTGCTAAACTTTTTTTAAATATGCCCTTCCTTAAAGTCAAGCACGTTCTCTTCTAGTCTTAATTTTGACCCTAACTGGATGTTAGACTTTTTGCAACTAATGTTTCTACATCTAATGACATGATGTTATGATTTTTATAGTTTATTTGTTTACATGGATATATTTATTGATACATTTTTTTCTAAGATTAAATAATTTTGAATTCCTGTAATTCTATTTGTCAGAATTAAATATAAATAGCTGCATTTTTAGGTAAAAATTTATTAGGAGAATTTACATTTATATTTCTAAGAAAAATTGGCTTATAATTTTCTCTTCAGGAACTGTCTCCCTACAGTTTGAATTAGTGTCATACTAGCCCTAGAAACTGGACAAGGTATAATTTTTAATTTTTCTATATTTGGGAAATATTCTATCTAAGGAATATTTATTTAGAGCATGTAGCCAAATTTTTTCCATTTTGAAGATCTTTGCCTTTTAATTGGAAAGCTTAAATATAAATGATTAGAATTGGTGCCATATATGTATATATGTATACACACATACACATTTACATATAAAATAGAATTTGTTTCTTCTATAGTTTGTAGAAATTTAAAAAATCATAATTCTCCTTGGCTTAATTTTTCTGTTTTTCTTTTATTTTGTATTTTTATTGATACATCATAGCTGTGCAGATATTTGGGGTACATGGGATGTTTTGACACAAGTATACAAGGTAAAATGGTCAAGTCAAGGTAATTAGGTTATCCATCACCTCAAACATTTATCTTTTCTTTGTGTTGGGAACATTACAATACTTCACTTCTAACTATTTTGAAATATACAATAAATTATTCTCAACTCTAATTTTCCTAGTGTACTATTGAAGACTAGAATTTTTTCCTTCTAGTAATAAATGTATTTCTCTCTTTGTTAGCTTCTAATTGGGTAAATTGTATTTCCTTTACTATCTTTTAAATCTCTTTCTACTAGGTTGGAAGGTATATATTTTATTAGTATATTTGTTTCAGAGCTTTAAAAAAAAAAGCTGACACAGAGGATATTAAAGAGAAATGAGAAGAGGATTTATAAAGAACTTTTCTTTGGAAAGAGCTGCTAGGGTTCTATGACTCCTACACCACCTACCAGAGAGAAGGGAGTAAGGATCTAGCTCTCATCTGAAACCAGTGAAAGGGGCTTCACCAGGACGATGATAGCTTGATCTCTTCCCCTTGCTTTAAGGGGAGACAGTAGTAGGCCTCTGCCTTCTGTTTGGGAAAATGTAGAGGATGAGAGAGGTGGGGCAGCTCGTGATCTAGTGGCAGAGGGAAGTCAAATCCTTGTGGCACTGAGATAAGCCTGTGCTTTCAGGGTGTTAGGGGAAGGGATGCAGATTTCCTTGGAACCAGGTATAGGCTATGTGTGAGTGGGAGCTGGTGGGAGTATTGTCTTCAATGCTATCAGATAGGTCTGACCAGAAGTATTGTCTCTCAAAAATGGTTGATTATTCTGGTGTATACTGAGGTTTAAAAAAATGGTTGAATCCAAGTCTTCGGTTTCCCAGGGGCTGCCACAGCAACAGCACTGGAGGTCTGGGTTCCCCAGGGACTGGGTTCTCTAAAAAAGCCACAGAAAGGCTCATGTGTCGTTCAGCTACAAACACAGTGTTGTTCAAATAAAAAAATTCCCGATTTCTTTCTCTGACCTCAAAACTCCACTTGGAAATTGGTGGAGGATTCTGACACAGCTGACTAACATGTTGGGAGGAGATCAGCAAGAACAGAGATGATGCCAACTGGACCCCGTTCCTGAGGGCCGGCAGCCCCAGTGTAGCAGGCTCCAGATGGAGGATGAAGAAAAAAATATTACCTTTGAAAAATATTGGAGGGCTTTCTTGTTACACTGAATTAGACATTCTATGTACAAAATGAGACTGAGTGTAAACGTGGGAGTTTTTACTTTTCTGAGATCAGAAAAGTCATGGAACAAATTACCCCACAGTATAAATCTGATTATGTTCCATGGATTCTGCTTGATTGGTGTGCTATTCAAAATATTCTATTTGTGTTATTTTGTAATTATCCTTACATATTTAGCATGTGTACTCAAGTTGATATCGCTACACTCCTCCCAAATGATATTTCAAAATTGAAACTGGAAGTTTCTAATCATTTCTTGTAACTTTAAGTAAACATTTAGCATAAATCTATATGGTAATTGTTTATCATTGCAGCTTCTAGTTTTCTTCTTATTATTTAAGACAACTTTTCCCACACCAGCATTGTACCTATATTTTACATCTTCTAATGCTTTTATAATGTAGTTTCTTATATTCAGATTATTGATCTATCTGAATTTTTTTTGGCATATATAATGTGGTAGGAGAGTTTAATTTATATTTCTTTCTTTTAAATAGATTTCTAGTGGTCCCAGTTCCATTTAATTTGAAATCTATTGCTTGCCCAAATATATGTGTTGTCACTTTTACTATGTATTTCAAGGACTGCTTGGTTATGTTTCTAGATTTTTTTTATTCTCTTCTATTGCTCTTTTTATACCATACCCATTTTCATATTTGTTTGGCTATCCTTACTTTCTATTATTTTCCAAGTTTCTTTGGGAATCCTGGAAAATTTCTTCTCCCACATCAAACTGAAAATAAAATTATTGAGTTCCAAATATATCTCACTGAAATTCTGGCTGAAGTTTTATTAGCTTATATATTAATTTCTCATGTATTTATATTTTTACTTAGTGTTAGTGGAACAGACTGTCTTTTATTCATTTAGGTCTTGTTTTATGTACTTCATAGAATTTTTTTTCTCATGGCTGCCTCACTTTTGTCATTTGTTGTAATTGAATTCATTCCCACATTCTGTTTAGCTATTGTTTTTAGTGCAATAAGATTTTCCACATGCAGCAACTTGGTAATGCACACTCTAGGGAGGCAATTTTCAGAAAATCTTAGTCTAGGAAGATGTAGGCCCAAATGCTCTTGGGATGCAGCCACAAACAGGTGTGAGCCTCTTTTGAGTAATACTAATGTGGCATGTGCTAAGCCATTGTGAGACCACATGACAACCTGTTGTTTATTTCTGTCACAAATATTTACTGAATGCTTATTATTATATGCCAGGTATTTCTCTAGGGATTGGGATATTATGGTAAGCAAAACAGATAACAACAACAAGGAAAAGAAAATACCTTGGCTTTATTTAGCTTGTATTTGAGTAAAAGAGACAAATAATAGACAAAATAAAACGTATACTGTGTTATATCATGTTGAAAACTAAAAAGAAAAAACAGAGCAGGGGAAGGGGATAAGAAGTGGCGGATGGGCTGGAGTTCCAGGTGGGGTGCACCATCTAATGAACAGAAGAGCATTAAGAGAAGAGGAGAGAGAAGTGATGGAGAGAGAGCCAGGTCATACACTGAGTTGTGGATCCTGTAACAATTTTTGCTTTTAATAGAGATAGGACAGAAAGCCACAGCAGAGTAGTGAAATGATGTGACCTGGGTTTAACTGCATTCTTTCCACTCTGGGTTGAGAACAGACTAAGGAGTAGTAGCACTGAACCAGGAGGGGTGGGGAGGGTGGTAAGTGATAAATCCTGGAGCTACTTTGAAGGTTGAGTGGGAAAGATGTGAAGACTGGATGAGTGTAAGGTATAAAAGAAACAGAGTCAAGAATGACACCAGTGCTTTTTGTCTAAACATTTGCAAAGATAAGAGTTGCCAATAGCTTAGTGAATACTGTGGAAGAAACCAATTTTGATCAGGAGCTCAGTTTTGGACATGTTATTTCCGGGATGCCTATTAGAAATCAAGTAGAGACATTGAGTTGGTGGTTGTTGAGTGTGGAAGTGAGGGGTCAGAAAAGGTGCTCTAGATGTTGGAGCCATGAGAATACAGATGGTATTCAAAATCATGAAATTGGAGAAGATCTCCTAGCAAGCGCACATGGATATAATAAAGAAGAGAACAAAAACAGATCCTTGGAGTACTCTAACATTTAGGGGCCAAGAAGAGAATGATTCAGCAAAAGAGTGAGATGCAGGAACCAGAAAAGTAGAAGAAAACTAGCCAAATATGTTGCTGTGAGCTAAGTGAGGCGAGTGCATCAAAGAGGAGAGAATGATCAATTCTGGCAAATGCTGCTAAGTCAAGGGAAATGAAGACTGAGAATTAACCATTGTCTTCAGCAACGTGAACTTTATTGGAACTTTGATGAGAGAAGTTTTTGTGAAGTGATATGAAAACAAATAGATTACTGGAGTGAATTCAAGAATTTGATGAGAAAAATTGGAGACAGAAAATACAGATGATTATTTTCTTTATTTTTTATTTTTCTTAATTTCAAAGTATTACGTGGGTATACATTTTTTTTGGTTACAAGGATTGCTTTTGTAATGCTTGAGTAAGGGTTATAAGTATGCCTGTCAGCCAGATAATGTTCACTGTGCTTGCTAAGTAGGTTTTCACCCACCCCCTCCTCCTTTCTGCCCCCTGATTGACTTCCATTGAGTTGGACTTCCCTCTATGCACATGTGTGCTCATTGGTTAGTTCCAATTTAATAGTGAGTACATGTGGTACCTGTTTTTCCATTCTTTAGATATCTCACTTAGGATAATGGTCTCTAGTTCCATCCATATTGTTGAAAAGGCACTAAGCTATCCTTCTTCATAGCTGAGTAGTATTCTGTGGTATACATATACCACATTTTGTTAATCCACTCATGAATTGATCGGCATTTGGCTTCATTCCACGTCTTTGCAATTATGAATTGTGCTGCAATAAACATTTGAGTACAGCTGTCTTTTTGATAAAATGACATTTTTTCCTTTGGGTAAATGCCCTGTAGTAGGATGATTCTTTTAAGGAGTTTTGCTTCAAAGAATAGGAGAGAAATGAGTCAGTAATTAGAAGAGGAAGAGGATAAAGGAAGGCTTTTTAGAGTAGGAATTATGACAGATGTGTATCCTTAGGAGAATGAACCTGAAGAAAGGGGGAAAAAAAATAAGTGAAGTGACGTCTTGAAGTAAGAACAGATGAGATTTAATTTACAAGAGAAAGGATTGGCCTTGACTAGGAGCAAACGTATACCTAAAGAATATGGACACAGTTGCAGGCAGATGGGTAGATGTGACAATAGGAGCTTGTAGAATTTTTTCTGATTGCTTCAATTTTTTATTGAAACAGGAGCCAAGGCCATTAACTGAAAATAAAGATAGGAAAAGCTGCACTGGAGGTTTGCAGGATAGAGGAAATAAATGAGATAGTCACATAGGAATGGGACTAATTCAGCCAAACACTGTGGGTAATGTACAAAAGATCAATGATTTTTCACTCTCAGAATTATCCTCTCCTTCCTCTTCTATGACATTACTCTAATTTTCAGCTCAACGTATTATCTTCTGAAACATCCAGGCCTTCTTAGCAGCTAGGTATGACTCTTTGTCTAGGTTTAACTGATGAGAATTAAGCAGAAATGTTGTTTATAATTTCTGGGAAATATTCTGATTAAGAAGTGGCTGACCTTGGTGTCTCTCTCTCTCTCTCTCTCTTTCTCCTTTCTATTGCTTGGATTACAGATGCGATGCCTGATACTTGAGTATCCTAATTTAACCATGGACTGATAGGTGTAAGTTTCATAGAAATCAAGAGACCTGGACAAACTTAGGTGTTGATTTATTATTTGGAGGAGTAAGAGTAAAAGGGAAAGTAAAGTGAGGAAGGAGGAAAAGCAAATACCAAGTGGTTTGTTTCTGATTCATCCACAGCTTTATAAGAGAACACAGTTGACTCTTCAATCATGGGAAAATCTGTAACAGAAACAATTTACCTGTCAGTGTCTTGTTATCTAGTGCCTCTCACCTCACCACAAGGTGCTCCCTCCTCCCCACTTCTGAGTAGTTTTACCTGCCCCTCCAGGCAGGCACTAGGGAAGCCACAGCCTTAGCGTGTAGGGGTGAATCAGACCCGGGTGCTGGAGCTGTGGGGGGCCTGCTTCTCTGGGCATGGTGGAGACCCTGCCAGCACCTTTCTTTTAGCCCAGAGGAGGGAGAGACAACGGTGGGAGGAGATAAGAAGACAGTGGTTGTGACTAGGGCTCTGCAAATGTGAAGAATTTGTGACTTGTTACTGGGATTGTTCTGGTCAGGAACCAGGGCACAGAGCTATGGGCTCTTAGTCTTACTTTGCTCTTACCATCTAGGGAGATCATGGGGAAATCATGTGAGTCTTTATTCCTTCATCTGTTTCAAGACACTGTTTCATGAGCTCAGTAAAAATGATCAGAAATAATGTTTGATGTCATTCTTATTACCTTGACTTAAGAGCTTTGGGCATCTTCTAAGCCTAATTCCTTTTGGTTATATATTATCTGATAGTGTATTACTAATAAATATCTTGGAACATATCCATAAAATAGATATGATGCTAGATTCTAGATCTGGAACATGGAATATTCTTATTGAAATAGCAGTGAGTTTGCTGAATATCAAATACCAAACAGAGCAATTTCTTTCTTTCTTTTTTTTTTTTTTTTGAGAGAGAGTCTCACTCTCTTGCCTGGGCTAAAGTGCCATGGCATCAGCCTAGCTCACAGCAACCTCAAATTCCTGGGCTCAAGCAATCCTTCTGCCTCAGCCTCCTGAGTAGCTGGGACTACAGGCATGTGCCACCATGCCCGGCTAATTTTTTTTTTCTACTTTTAGTTGTTTGGCTAATTTCTTTCTATTTTTAGTAGAGAGGGGAGTCTCGCTCTTGCTCAGGCTGGTCTCAAACTCCTGACCTTGAGGGATCCTCCCGCCTCGGCCTCCCAGAGTGCTAGGATTACAGGCGTGGGTCACCATGCCCGACCTGGAGCAAGTTCTTAAAATGCTGCAGCACTGTCAGAGAGGCCACAGTATTGTTTACTAAATCAATTTCAATTTTGTTATCCAGCAGGGAAAAGGAATTTTAAAATGTTCCGTTTTGTAACTACTAGAAACATGTAACTTGGAAAGCCTTCCTTTCCATCTTTATTCATTTTCTAACCTATCTGGAAGCCTATAAATACATAACTGAAGCCACTGATTCTAAAATGGTTGAAGGTAGAGTGGGAACGGAGACAGTCTTACTTTTCTCTGTAAAAAACGGCATGTGAGGCCGGGCGCGGTGGCTCACGCCTGTAATCCTAGCACTCTGGGAGGCCGAGGCGGGCGGATCGCTCAAGGTCAGGAGTTCGAAACCAGCCTGAGCAAGAGAGAGACCCCGTCTCTACTATAAATAGAAAAGAAAGAAATTAATTGGCCAACTAAAGATATATATAGAAAAAAATTAGCTGGGCATGGTGGCGCGTGCCTGTAGTCCCAGCTACTCGGGAGGCTGAGGCAGAAGGATTGCTTG
>CAUYRT010090331.1:0-25822 GCA_963574885.1 Lepilemur ruficaudatus | reverse complement strand
GACAAGCTGCAGCACAAGGAATCCAGCCTGGAACATCACCAGCAGTGCCAACGGTGGGAAACCTGCTGGTGTGGACGTCTATCTAACCCCACGTAAAGGGGACAGGTTGGGACTCACCCTCCCGCATGGTACGGGAGGCAGCCTGTGTCTGGGCCGTTTCTAAATGGATGTCATCATCAGAACACTTTCGTGAGACCCTCTCCCCATGGGAGGGCCCTCTGCCGCCTAGCCCAGGAGCACGCAGCCCTCCACAGTTTGCTTAACGAAGCAGCAAGGCCACATGAAATGAGCTGGCCAACCCCAGAGCATGCAGGTGTGGACACATCTGGAACTGTCGGATCCAACAGGAAGACAAGCACAGGCATTGGGGAACGTCTCCCCTTCCTTGGATGAGAGCTGACCTTTCCAAGAGTGGCTGCCTTCCAGCCCACACTTTCCCTCTTCGAGGTTGCAACCCCAGGAATAGCAAACTGGGGTACCCACCTGCAGAGGGGCATCCCCCCGACACTCCTCAGCGCCTGCGGATTTCACCGACGGTTCAAGGCTGGGCAGATGCAGAGGTGCAGGCTCCGTGGAAAACAGCGTGGAGACTCCTCAGAGAACTGAAAGCAGGACTACCGTTCGGCCCAGCGATCCCGTTGCTGAGCACCTACCCGAAAGAAAAGGCATCGATACATTAAAATGACACCTACGCTAGTATGTTCATCGCGGCACGATTCACGATGGCTGAGCCGCGGAAGCAACCTAGGTGTCTGTCAAGGGAGCGTTGAATAAAGACAGGTGGCGTGTATACGCCGTGGAGTTCCACCAGGCTGTCAAAAGGGAATGAAATCTTGTCTTCCGTGGCAACGTGGATACAGTGTCGGTCATTACCTCAAGCGAAATAACTCAGAAAGTGAAACAGGGCAGGTTCTCACTCACGAGCGGGAACCACGGTGGGTGCACGTGGACACAGAATGCGGGAAAATGGTCACGGGCGACTGGGAAGCAGGAGAGGCCGGGAGGGGCATGAGGGATGGGAAATCACTTAACGGATACAATGTATATCGTTCCGGTGCCGGATACACTAAAAGCCATGACTTGTTACAAAGTTGCACTTGTATCCACTGCATTCATACAAATAAATACATATAAACGAAGCTGGGAACGTGGACCCAAGGAACGCAGAAAGAAACGTGGTGTCATGATAACACGTACGGGAAAAGACACGCGCCTTGCAGAGCTTAACGCGTCCTGCAGACACCACGCAGAGCCGCAGGGGTGAGTTAAGTCCCTGCACATGTGAGGACAGAGATGGTCTCTGCCATTTATTAGCAGCCCGGACCCTTCCATAAGGTGGGGATGAAACCACCGAGGCTGCCCCGCCCGAGCCCACGCGGGGGATAGCCCGCAGCACAGAGCCCACCGATGACCCTCGGAGGGTCATCGATCAGGGCGGCCGGGCTGTGGTTGCTTTGCCTTCCGCTGACAGGCACGGCAGTGGTCTGGGGATCCTTCAAGCCCCGTCTCCTCCGAGGAAAGTGGGACCGTGTTTAACACATTGACGGCTACACTAGAAAAAAAAAGTTTCTTTTTTTTTCCCTCGGGGCCAGGTGTTTTGTTACAAAAATGGAATAAAAACTTTGAAAACAAAACGATCCTTTCTAATCTACTGAAAAATGTGTGATTTTTTTTTTTTTATGGTTCTGTGTGTGTGAGTTCTATGCAACGCAATGCCCGTTTTCAGAATGAAATTGTCAACCTTAGTGGTAACAATAACGACATCCACAGGGGAAGAGACGTGTGAGTTACTTATGCTTCGTGAGGCCCCAGGCTCAAAACTGCCGTAAGTTGAATACAACTCGCAGGGCAGTGAATGTGTTAAACAAAGAAAGCCCCTGACCCCAGTCATGTCCTGGGGGGAGTTACTGCAATGGGGTTGCAGAGGAAATCCAGCCCAGCCCTGCTCCGGGGGAGCCGTGTTCTTTGGAAATATCCCAGCCTGGTGGACGACGGACGCCCTTCGTGCCCTCCTGCACGGATGGCCAACCAAGCTTAGCCTCTTGCGTTTCCTCCCAGACGTCTAAAAATCTCTCCTCTCGCAGCTTGAGCCTGAATTGTATCGGTTTTCAAAGTGTGAGGCATGGAACCCCGTTTGAGTGTGTGAGTGTGTGTGTGTGTGTGTGTGTGTGTGTGTGATGTTCCGTGAGACCCAGAGGCCTTTGGGCTCTAAACCATTTTCATGATAATGCTAACACTTTTGTGTTGAAGCCACATGGAGGTGAACTTGCTGGGGTAGTGGGATGGTTTAGCAGGAAGGTGACCCTCTCTGGTGTATCTCTCTTCCCCAAATGACATTTGCAGAACCCTTAGCCAGTGTGTATGTGTCTGTGTGCATGTGTGTGTGTATGTGTATGTACGTGTGTGCATGTGTGTATGTGTGCATGTGTATATGTGTGTGCATGTGTGTGTATCCGTGCATGTGTGCATATGTGTGTGTGTATGTGTGTGTGCATGGATGGGGTTCCTGAACCACAGACCTTCTGCTAACATACGCCCCTGGACACCTGAGCCCACAGCAAAGTCCAAAACGAGCTGAGAGTTCCTGAAACAACTGCCACCCACCCACCAGTTCTTAAGCTCTCCTTCAACACCTGCCGAGGTTGCCTCCTCCCTGAGGAACTCCCCGGCTGCTCTGGCCAACTCCTCTCCCCCTCTATAACTGTCCATGGCTCATGCGTCCCCTGCCCAGCATGCAGCACTCGCTTCCACGCTGCATCCTTCTGTCCCTCCAAATGTCTCTGTTCAAGCTGGTTGTGGTGGCTCACCCCTGTCATCCCAGCACTCTGGGAGGCCGAGGTGGGAGGATGGCTTGAGCTCAGGAGTTCAAGACCAGCCTGAGCAAGAGCAAGACCCTGTCTCTACCAAAAATATTTTTGGTGACAAAATATTTGTGGCTTCATCGTCACAGCTACTCGGGAGGCTGAGGCAGGAGGATGGCTTGAGCCCAGGAGTTTGAGGCTGCTGTGAGCTATGATGACGCCACGGCACTCTAGCCAGGGCGACAGAGCAAGACCCTGTCTCAAAAAATAAATAAGCAAATGTCTGCTCAAGATGCCAGAAGCCCTTGGTGCCCAATGTCCCACCTGCTCCTCCTCCTCTCTGTATGTGAAACTGCACTCAGGGTGCAGCCAGGGGTTTCTTGTGGCCCCCGGTCCAAAGCCAGCATCACCCAAGGGAGCCTCCTAGGACGCCTTATTTCTTCTCCTTGGTGATTTGTGTACCCAAGCTGGAGGTTTGAAGGGTTCTAACCAAGCCAGGGGCACAGGAACTCAGAAGGCTCAGGGGTGGCTGGTGTTCACCTAAATCCATTAGGTCATTCATTCACACATGCACGCGTTAACACATTCATTTTTCATTCCATTCATGCACTCATACATGGAATGCATGCATGTATTTACATGCATGCAATACATATATGCAACACACATTTATTTACATGCATACAATGCACACATTCACATACATGCCTACCTATATTTGCATACATACAATGCACAAATGTATTCTTTGCATGCACTCATACATGGAATGCATGCATGTATTTACATGCACGAAACACACACATTTACATACATGCGTATCTACATTTGCATATGTGCAATGCACGCATGTGTTCTTTGCATGCACTCATACATGGAATGCATGCATTTACATGCACACAATACATGCATTTATTTACATGCATGCGATACATACATTTATTTACATGCACGCAACACACACATTCACATACACGCCTTCCTGCATTTGCATACGTGCCATGCACGCACGTCTTCATTCCATGCACTCACACAGGCATGCATTTACACATCCGTGTGTCCGTTCATTCATTCACCCCAGGCGTGTGTCCGGCCGTCTGCGCGTCCACCTCATTCATTCACTCACGCACAGCCCATTCCCTCGTGACTGCGCACATTCACTCAGTGCTGCATCTGTCCGCGTGTCCCACGCATTCACTGACTCACGCACACACGCGTCACTCATTCACCCGCGCCTGCACTCACGCGTGCGTGCGCCCCGTTAACTCATTCCGCGACGCGCGTTCGTTCCTCCGTGAACGCATCGCTCCGCTCACCCGTCCGGCGCTGCACGCGCGGCGTCCCTCACTCGCGCAGCCACGCGCTCACGCATGCGCGCGCACACCCGACTCATTCGTTCCGTGTTCAGAGAACCACGCCCCCGTCCAGCGCGCGTTCGCTGGCTTTCCAGACCGGGCACGCACTCATGCGTGTCTCCACAAATTCACTCCCGCAGTCACCCGCGAACGCTTCCTTGCCCGGGAATGCGAACAGCGGCGCCCCGCTCGCTCACTCCCGGCCCACGCACATTCGCGCGCGCGTGCGTTCGCTCAGCCATGAATGCGCGCGCGCGCCAGCCCGTCGCTCCCTCGCTCCTCTGTTCGCCGGCTGGGGCCCGACCGCTCATTTGTTCTTTCTTCGTCTCTCATCCGTTCCCGCTCTCACTCATGCTCGGACACAGGCCCCCCCGTTTTCCTCCCTCGGGCACGCATTCAATCATTTCGCCGCTTGCCGCCCCTCGGCCCCCCAGGCAGGCGATTTCCACCCCAGCTGCGCGCTGGCCTTGCGCCCGGGCCCTTGCAGCCACGGCAAACATTTACTCTGGGGCTGGCTGATTAAAGGTTAAACGTCCAAACCTGGAAACCGCGAGCTGCCGGATTCCGCGGGGAGGGGTCCGGGCGGTGCGGGGCGGGGCGCGGGCCTTGGGGCGGCCCGGGTGGGGTGCCTGGCTCGGCCTCTCGCCCCGGCGGCCCGGGCTGCGCGCGCGGGGGCTGCAGCGCGGCGGCGGCGGCGGCGGGGACCCGGGCCCGCGGGCACTGGGCGCAGGCGGGGCCGGGCTTCCGGAGAGGGGCCAATCGCGGGCCGCGGGGCCTGCAGCGCCGGCTGGAGGCAGAGGCTGCGGGAGCGCCGAGGTGCTGTTTGGGGGGTCCAGGGGGCCGGAGGGCTGGGGGCGGGGGCGCAGGCTCGGGACTGAGGCTGCCGGAGCGCGGAGGAGGTGCGGGGCCTGGAGAAGGGGCGCAGGCCCGGGACTGAAGCTGCCGGAGCGCGGGGGAGGCGCGGGGGCGCGGGTTTGAGCAGGGAACGCCGGCCCAGGGTGGGGACAGAGGATGCCCGAGGCGCGGGGCGCGGCAGGGTCTCGAGGGGGACGTGCAGAGGCTGCCCCAAAGCGCAGGGGAAGACGTGCAGGGCGTGGGGGGTGGCGCGGGGGGTGGCCAGGGCGCAGGTGCGGCGCGGTGCGTAAGGGGCCGGGGGGAACGCGGGCGGGGCGCCGCAGCCGAGGGTGTCAGGAGCCCCGCGCTCCCGCCCGCAGGCCTGAAGTCCCCACTGGTCCGCGCGAGACGGCGGCGCCTCTGCTCTGCGGGCGCGTGGCCTGGACGATCTACCCACTGCGCCTGGGCGCACGCCGGCCCCCTACGCCCAGCGACTCGGACCATGTCGGGTGAGTACCCGAAGGCGCCCTGTGCTTTCAGCCTGCCCGAGCCCAGTGTCTCGGGGGAGACTGGTCTGCGCTGGGGAGACCGCCCCGCCCCCCGACTCTGACCGCAGAATTGTCCCCCACTCACTGTCCCGGCCAGGTCTTCTCTTACGGGTGGGAGGGGCTGGCGCCTTGAGCTCTTGGAGACCAGGGAGGGTCCCAGCAGTTGGAACGCGGGTTATTTATAGCACGTGAAGGGGGGCAGGGCATTCTCAATTTTCCTTCTGTAGAACGTAGCCCTGGAAGTTTCAATGAGAAACTTCTGAGATTATTACTGCCTGGGAGACGCATGGAAACAAGTCTGTACTCCTAAAAGGCCCCTAAAACTCCGCGGAGACAGCTTTTGAGTCTCCGGAGTTCAGACTGTGGGCTTAATTTCTTTTTATTTTTTTCCAATAAAGATCCTGTGTTCATTCCCGGGCAAGCAGAAGGGCCCACAGTGACTTCAGGCAAGGCCTGGCCCTCCCTGCCTTGGGACTTCAGATTTGGACAGTTGACTTCTGGGTGTGATGATGGATTGAAACCCCAGCCCACAGGAAAGATACTAGTCCTGCTTTTTTTTCTTTTTTTGTAATCATACGACACCCTCTTTTTGTACCAGACCAGACTCAATCATTCGTTGAGTGTGTTTAAAAACAAACAAACAAAACAGATTACTTTTTTATTCGGAGGAGGGAGTTGGTCGTTCCCTGAGCTGGGTCTGTCCTGTTTTCCCCCATTCTGGCCTCAGAAAGGAAAACCGTGTGGGCAGGGGGACTGAGGGCTGTTTTCGGGAGGCGTGCTGTAGAGAGATTCTGCTCTGAGGAACCGCAGAAAAGATGCTCTGTCTTAGGGACAGGTTTGGAGCTCTGCAAAGCGAAAACCGCATGTTTCCCCTGGGTGGCTAGGGTCTATAATGGCAGCATTCACGGCGGACATTCGGACACATCTTGATCAGCCTTGGAATGTGCTAGAAGGGGAGATTCAACTCTTTGCAGAAAACAAAAAGCACCTTTGAGTAGAGAGAAAGGGCCAAGGGGGAAGTCACCGATGTTATTTTGGGGGGTGGTTGGAAGATGGGTTTAGTGCAGGGAAGCAGGCGGGTAACGGATGGGTAGCAATAAACATTTCTGGCTGCTTTCTTGGCTAGGTGCTGGAGCACAAGGACAGATTGTCTTCCTTTTACCCACTTGGGTGGATGCTAAAAGTTGCCACCCTCAATATATGATAAGTGGAGACTCCCTGGTTGGATAATTGGGGATGTCCTTTGGTGCCACGGCAAAACTCGGTCACGGGTAGTTTCTTCAAGACAAGGTGGTGTGGAGGCTGAACACCGACCAATCCGTTTCTCATCCTTCGGTGCGTTAAAAACCACTGGTCTGTCTTTGCCCTTCAGATGCATTTTGCAACGTCCCGCGTGGGTCCACGGTGGCCAACTTTCAGGGGTGCACCTTTTTTTAACCAGAGTGAGATTTTCCGTCCTGGAACCCTTGTTGCTGGAGAGAGATATCTTGTGTCCACTGGTGCCGTCTTGTCTTTGTGTTAATGTGATCCAAAATCCCCCTACACCCCGTCTCTCTCTCTCCCCTCCCTGTCAATCAGGAAGCTTTTGGAAAAATCACCTGTCCTCATGAACTTTGATGCTTGTCTGTCTGTGGGTGACCTTCCTCTGTCGCCAAGCCTAAGCCGTCCGGGGTCCCCGAGACCTCCCGGGTGATGTGTGTCATTTGGGGACCACAAAATTATGCCTGGTCTCAGGGACTCCTGGCTTCTTCCTGCCTTAAATGTTGGGGTGTCTCCTGCAGACGGTGCCCAAACTGAGTGAGTGGGAACCATGAAACTGTCATTTTTCTAGTCTCTGGTTTTGTGAGGCTTCCGTGGTAGCCCATTTTACCAGTCATTGAAGCTTCTTTGAGCGAAGTAGGTGTCAGTTTCTGTAGCCACAATCCAGGGATGCCTCTGTGCATTAAAAAATAAACGAGTAAGCATAAAATGATCTAGTGAGATATTTTTCATGCCTTTCTGTGACTATCCAGTTACTAATAGAAATACTTTAATGCTCTTTTTAGGAATATCCAACTGGAAAAAAAATCAATCAACTTTCCCCATAGCTCTGCTGGGGATTCCTCCCCCCCCTTTTGAGAAGGATGGAATTCAAATTGCTTAAATGTAAAATAAATAGATGATTATACTGATGGAAATGTAGCTCAGTAGGAAAAGGCAGTTTCCCAGCCTGGAGAGGGCTGTTGAATGTGAAATTCAACCTTTAGGGGCCACTGGGTCCAGCATTAGTGTCCCAGCTTCCTCCTGAGTTTTTGGATGGCCATAACAAAGTCCCACAGACCGGGTGACTTGAACAACAGACATTTACTTTCTCACATCCTGCAGGCTGGAAGTCCCAGATCCAGGTGTCTCAGGGCTGGTTCCTCCTGAGTCCTCTCTCCTGGGTGTGTAGACGCTGTCTTCTCCCTGTGTTCTCACGGGGTCGTCCCTCTGTGCGTGTCTGTGTCCTCATCTCCTCTGCTTACGAGGACACCAGTGCTGTTGGAGCAGAGCCCACCCTGGTGACCTCATTTTACCTTAATCACCTCTCTAAAGACCCATGTCCAAACACAGCCACCGTCTGAGGTCCTGGTGGTCAGGGCTTGAGCACGGGAATTTGGGGAGGGGTCACAGTCGGCCCATAGCACCTGTCAATCGTAACGGTTCGATTATGACCTCATGAAGAGCTACAACCCCATTGCACATGGTCACCCACTGTTGATCACTTTGGCATCTTTCTTGTGTCTTCTCCTGGTTCATTGCTTTGGGCCAATTCAGCTAGATCTTCTGTCTCTCTGGACAGCCAGGGGGACCTTCTTACAGGGCTTGGGGCCCTCAAAGAGCTCCTGATGACTCGCAGGATAAAAGAAAATTCTGAATATCACTTTCACAATCCTCCTCCCCTGACCCTGGGTCTGCGCCTCCATCCTGTTCTCGGGCTCCAGCCAAGCCGGGAGGATTTGTCCTGCGTGAATGCGGCCGCATCCAACCTCTGGTCTCCACCCCTTGCCTCAGCTCCCGTATTTTTCTTTGGCACGTTGCCTCATCTGTCCTTGCCTTCTTATTTTCAGTTTAGTTTATTGTTTGAGGCAGGAGGGAGTTGTTCCTTTGACGGCTTTTCTGGACTTTAGAGTCAGAGGGGATACTTACCGAAATCATAAAACCCTGGGTTTTTTTTTTTTTTGGTCTCTGAAGTACACGTCAGAGTTGGGATGGGCATTCGTGATGGGAAATGCGCACGCCGCGTCTAGACATCCCTGCATGGATGGGAGCGGGATTGATTCTTGTTTATTGATCCGTTGGTGGGTTGATTGATAAGTTCTTCCTGGGCTTTCATTCTTCTTTCAGAACGTCTGCTGAGCAGAGCACTTCCTTTCCTAGAGCAAGCGCCCTGTGGTGTTGAAACCACTCATTTCTTAGGGCTGCCGCTCCTCACTGGGCTGCAGGCTCCTGAGGAGGGAGATTGTACCTTGTCAGCCCTCGGATGCCACACCTTGCACAGAGCCGCATGCACGAGAGATGCCTGGCTGAGTAGTTGCAGACTGGGTTTAAGTAATGTCCCCCCTAAGTCTTATGTCTCCCCGGAACCTGTGAGTGGAACCTTTTTTGGAAATAAGGTCTTGGCAGATGTAATCAGTTCAGGATCTCGAGGTGAGATTGTTTTGGACTTAAGGTGGACCTGCCAACAGCCACGTGTCTTTATAAGAAGAGGACACACACAGAGACGAGGCCATGGCAAAACACAGGCAGAGACTGGAGTGATGTGGCTGCACCCCAGGGACAATTGGAGCCCCTACAGCTGGAAGAGGGAAGGAAGGGTTTGCAGGAAGTTCTCCGGGAGATGGTGGTCTTTCCAGTGGCCACTACATGCCTGGGAGGAGAGGGAATTCCAGGAGAATTAAGGGGGTGATAGCATCGCTGAAGGATGTGCTTGAGGAACCACAGGTGTCTGGTTGGATGTGGGGCCCAAGTGTTTGGGACATGAAATGACCAGCAGTATGGACTGGACTTCAATTTGCAGCCCGTGGGGACATCCTTGGTGATGGGTTGGTTTTCAGGGGAGCCGATGATGTCACCATTGTCTCAGGGAGGCAGCATGTTGTCATAAGGACAGATGAGACAGATAACCGGGCTCAGAATCTGCAGGGTGGAACAGAGGATGCTAAGGAGGTGGAGGCTCAGCATGGTTGGTGGAAAGACCCATTTTGCACGTGTTCTGTCATGCCTGTCTGTTAAGACCTCAGGTTAGTTTTGCAAGGTGAGAAGCTTGCATTGGAGGTGGGTGCATCCCTCCTTACTGGGTCAGCAGGGCAGATGATCTGCAGGGCTCGTTCTTGTAGGACCAACCATCTTGGTAGCATGGCCTGACCTCAGACTCCTGTTTCAAGAGGAATATCCAGGAGCCAGGCTTCTAGAGTGTGACTTAGGCTCCTTCTCGGACTCAGACTGAGCACAGGGACATCGATTCCTCTGAGCGTCTCAATACTAGAGACACAACAGTCAGCCCAGGAGGAAGTCTCAGAACTGAAGCCCACTCCTCTGGGATTATTTTGCCTTTTGTTTATACTGTTACAGATAAAAGGGAAAACAATATAAATATATTATTTATATTTTCTAAACAATGAGCTTGTTTTCCTTGCTACTCTTTAATTCGAATCGTCTTCAAACAATGTTAATCAGATTTCAACAATCTGTAAATTGGAGATTGTATAAAAGTTAGAATACAGCCACTGAAGACTAAAAATTGTAAATAGCACTTTGTTTTCAATTCCACTTTACGTGAAGGATGATTCTCCTCATAACATGTGTACATATTTCCATACACATGTTATAATTATATGTATATATTGATTTATCTTAGTTTTTACTTTGCCATCTACTGTAGCATTTAAACGTATATATGTATATATATTTAAATTAAATGAATACAAGCCCGTATTCCATATGTAACACATACTCAACTACCTGCCTAAGAAATAGCGTGTGGTCAACGAATGTGCAGGGGCCGTGCTATTTGGTCTGGGTATAAAATTTGTGTGCAGTAAATGAATGTGCAGGGGCCATACTCTTTGGTGTGGGTATAAAATTTTAGGATGAAGACCATTTTGGTCAGAACCTAGGTATGATGCTTTGCCTTAGTAGCCACTGTTGATGGTAAAAGTCTGACCCTCATCCTTTGTAGCATTGCCCTGTATTTTTTATTTTTTGGAGCTTTCAGGATGTTCTTCTTATTTTTGGCATTTTGAAATTCCATAAAAAATACTCTCAAGATGAGGACTGTTTGTTGTTTATTCTGCATACTCTGTGGGCTTTTTAAAACCTGAAGACCTTGACTTTCTGTTGTTAAGAAAATTTCCTGTTTAATTTCTTTGAAAACTTTGCTTTCCTCTGTTTTTTTCCCCTCTGTTCTCTGATTCCAGAAGCAATGTTGGTGAACTTCCTGAATTAATCCTGTAGGTTTTGAGCTCTCTCAGAACTTTCGTTCGTTGTTTTATTCTACTTTCTGAGAGATTTCCTCAGTGACATATTCCAAACCTTCTGTGATACCATTTGCATGTCGGTAAATCTTATTTTTAATTTCTAAGAGCTGTTTTGTATCTGTGGACTGTTCTTTATCTACAGCATTTGATTCTTGGTTTAAAGATGTATATATTTTTTTGCCCAGTCTCTTGGAACAACACTGATCCCTGCAGTTGGAGTTTTTAAATGTCTGTTGTTTGTTGATTCCTTGACTTTCTGTTCCCTGGAATGTCTTGTGCTTCTGGGGTTCTTCCCACCCCACCCCGTAAGTTTTCAGTTCTCTCTTCTCTGTGGAAGGTCTCTTTCGACTATCTGCTGATCCTTTACATATCCCTATTTAAAGATGAGTAACACCAGTTGAGCTCTGCCTACAGGCAAAGGTTGTCTGACTTGTCTCAATCTGTCAAGGTTATGTTACAGGTCAGGAATTTCATTTCTTCATGGTGGTGGATTTTTCTGAGACCTTTCATTTCCTTTGGAGTAGATCTTATCATCTTTTTTTCTTTTCCTCCTGGGAATGGGCATACTTGACTTTGGAGAATGCTGCGGAATTTCAGGGAATTCCCCAGTCTCCAGCCTCTTGTCCACTGCTGTTCTTGGGATGTGGGTCCCAGCGGGGTGGACGCAGGCTGTCTGGGCTGGTCGTCTTGCTGGTCCTGGGGGGGGGGGAGCTCCTTTTACATGTGCTGAGAGCTGCCTTCCTCCCTCTGCACCCAGAGACCTGCAGAAATCTCTTGTAGGCTCAGGGCTCCCTCCTGCCACGCTGGTAGAAAGTGGAGTCGTGGTTGCCAGGGGCTGGGGAGAGGGGAGAATGGGGCGTGGCTGTGAACAGATACGGGATCTTCTTTTGGGGTGTTGGAGATGTTCTGGAACTAGATGCAAGGGGTGGTTGCAACAACATGAGACATGAAATCAGTGCCATTGAATTGTTTACTTTGACATGGTGCATTTTGTGTTACGTGACATTTCCGTTAACGTTTTTTAAAAGTTTGCTTGGAAAGGCAGCTCTCTAAGGGAGTCAGTCTTGAGGTGTAGGAAGGCTCACTGTGCTTTTCAGAAATACGTTCACACTTAGGCTTCCACACCGGGGTTTCCACTTGGTGGCTCTTTCTTCCCCCACCACCCTCCTTTAAGGTCTGGGTCAGAGAAGTCCCGGGAAGCCTGGAGATCTGGCTGTGTCTGGGGCATTGTCTGATTTTCAGGGTCGAGCATGAAGCTCAGACAGCACGGTTGCCTCGGCTGGCTCTGGGTTTGCTGACACTCATCGGGAGTGTTTGCTTTCTCTGGGATCTGTGTCCTTCGCTTACAGACGGAAGAGCGGCGTCACTTCTGATGAATGAATGGGGCTCTGACAGCTGCCCCTGTTCTCGGGAAGCACCTTCGATCTGAGCTCAGACCTTTGGAAATATCCGAATGAATCAGAGTCACCATTACTATCTTTGTAAACTCAGTTATTCAACCAAAGAAACCCTATAAACTGACAGATGGTGATGATATAGAGATAAATATATAATCTATAGGCTGTGTATCGGTGGATGACACATATAAATAAATAGATAAGTACATAGCTACATAGATGGATGATAATAGATGAGAGATGGCAGATACGGTTTCGATAGATTATAGATACGTAGATAATTGATAGATGATACATAGATAATAGGTAGATTATAAGTGGAGAGATGATAGATAGCTTATTAATACATAGATGATAGATACATAGATAATTAACAGATGATCGGTAGATATAGATGGATGGATATTTGGATAGATGGATGATAGATACATAGGTAATTAACAGATGATCGGTAGATATAGATGGATGGATATTTGGATAGATGGATGACAGATACATAGATAATTAACAGATGATCAGTAGATATAGATGGATGGATAGTTGGATAGACGGATGACAGATACATAGATAATTAACAGATGATCGGTAGATAGAGATGGATGAATAGTTGGATAGACGGATGATAGATACATACATGATGGATTGGTAGAGAGTTTCTTTCTCTCCTGCTGAGACGTTAGGAAACTGAGAACATCTTGGTGATGAAACAACATCATTTTCCTACTTCCATCTCCACGGCTGCCTCCTACGTCCTTGAGTCGATGTCATTTAAATAGCTGGTGTGTGCAGAATTTACTACATTAACTGCCACGTGAGTTGTATTTAACTCACGCTGATTTTGAGCCCGGGGCCTCATGAAGCATATGTAACTCACACGTCTGTTCCCCTTGGGAGCTGTGGTGTGCAGGCAACTCATGCTGATGCACCGCGGCACACCTGTTACGTGATGGGTGCCCCCCGGGCAAAACCCTGCAGTTGGTTCATGCACATCTTCCCTTCTGAAAGCGTTCTTTCTTAAAGCGTTCTGTTCTGTTTTGCTTTGTTCGAATGAAAGGGTGTGTGTAATGGGTCACCTAGGAGTGTTTTGGAATACCACATAGTGTGCTCTGTACAACTGGTGACTCCTGAGAGAGGACGGGAGGTGTCCACTGGCCCCATCTTCTCCTGAGTCCCTGAGGAATGTAACTCTGGCGTTTTTGTCAATTTCGCAGTGGTCGACCAGGCCTTTGTCACGCTGGCCACCGATGACGTCTACTGCCAGGGCGCCCTCGTGCTGGGCCAGTCGCTCAGGAGCCACAGACTGACCAGGAGGCTGGTGGTGCTGATCACGCCGCAGGTGTCCGGCCGGCTCAGGTAAGACCTGCAGGGGCCACTGTGCCCCACTGTCTCTTCCCCCCAACAGAAGGGAGGTCACTTGTGTTTTACGAGGTCTGAAGAAGAGTCCTGATGACTGACCACCTTCCTTTGTAAGCCTGGACACCCTCGTGGCAGGCGCCTGACACTTGCAAAGTGCTTTCAAATCACGATGAAACCAGAGACACCTGCCACGGTGTGGGATCCACTTCAAAACAGTTAAAAAAATAATAATATCAAGTGTGGTTACTGTTCATTCCCTCAACTATGGAAACTCAAAAAGTCAAGTTTTTTCAGAGCGAGGAAGGAAAAAAAAGAAAATGTGGAAATGCGATTGTCATTCCAGCTAAGTCGACATATCCGTGTTGGTCGGTAGCATCTTCCAAGGCATAGAGCTGGTTTCTGTTTTCTCTCGGATATCTGTCTTTCTGTTAAAGGTTTTCAATAAAATGTGAGAGTGTATAGGTATCTCTGGGTGGCGGTTCATGGGTGCTCTGCTGTCCTGCCGACCGGATGTCTTGGTTTAAGGCGTAGTTCTTTGTTTCTCTTGATTTCTTTCTTTTCTTTTTTTTTTTGTGAGAGAGTCTCACTCTGTTGCCCAGACTAGAGTGTGGTGGTGTCATCACAACTCACAGCAGCCTCCAACTCCTGGGCTCAAGCGATCCTCCTGCCTCAGCCTCCCGAGTAGCTGGGACTACAGGCATGTGCCACCACGCCCGGCTAATTTTTTCTATATATTTTTAGTTGTCCAGCTAATTTCTTTCTATTTTTAGTAGAGACAGGGTCTCGCTCTTGCTCAGGCTGGTCATGAACTCCTGACCTTGAGCAATCCTCCCCCCCTCGGCCTCCCAGAGTGCTAGGATTACAGGCGTGCGCCCGGCTGCAAATATGTTTTAAATGAGCAGCTATTTCACAATCTCAGAAATACACTGTCGATGCGCAAAGGACTGTCTCTTGCCTTGTATGCAAAGGCATGGCTGGATGTCGGGCACTCACCCAGGGAAGGAGGGGATGCCAGCCAGGCAGAACGGGAAACATGGTAGTGTGTGTGTGTGTGTGTGTGTGTGTGTGTGTGTGTGTGTGAGAGAGAGAGAGAGAGAGAGAGAGAGAGAAAGACAGACCTGCCTAAGTGCCAGGGACGGAGCAGCTGTCCACCTCGACCAGGTCCCCTGGGTCCCCAGAGCCGGGATAGCCCGATGGCAATGCGAATCGTGGCACCCAGATACCCGCTGACACACGCCCACTCATTTACGACTCCTGACTCCTGTGGGGCTGCGTGCTGTCCTTGCACGTTTCCCGAGACGCCTGGGCGGCTGTGGGAGAGCCGGGACCCAGTTCACACCAGGCCTCTCATGCCTCAGCGCCGCACTTTTGGACCTGCTCCTGGTGACGAGAGGCAGTGAGTTCTAACAACGTCAGACCCTGTTGGATCGGGAGGGTCGCCGGGAGCAGAGTGGAGGCGCGGGCGTGAAAGGCGTGGGGGGAGCCCAGCAAGAGGAGAAGCAAGTGAAAACCTAGTGTGGAAAGGAAATAATTGTCGTGAATGTATTTACGACGCTATGCAAATGTAAAGGAATCCGTATTATTCAATATTCTTGTTTAATAAAGGATAGAGAGATATCAGAGAACACACAGAAGGAAACTAAAATGCAGGGGTCGCTATGTATTTTTTTTTTTTTTTTTGACTGAGACTTCAGGCAGGAGGCATTAGATAACAAAGTGCAAAATTCACATCTTAGATTTACCGGTAATGATCCCGTATATAACGATCACTGAATATCAGTCACCGTTATATAAGGCCTATAAACAACATCTATTATACATACAGAGGAAAGGAGATAAATGCAGATCCAGCAGGATTTTTTTAAAAATCGTCCTAGTCCTTAAAGCAAATTACAAATGAATTCATCTGATGCATAATTCATAAGTCTTCCCTTAAATGATATACATCATGTAAACAATAATCTCGTCCCTCATCAACCATGAACCACTTAGAAAAATTGATTTTGTCCTAATGAGACAAGGAGGCGTTTCACATGCTACTTTGAAGCAGGAATTGAACATCGTGTTCTTTAACTATGGTATAATAAATCTAGACGTCGATAGCTACCCTGAAAAAGGAACACACAAATTTAAAGATACAACCAGTGTCCCCTCAGACATTGTAAACGAGAAACCCTTTCCTAGTTAACTTGTTCAGGGAACAGATGAATAATTGTATTCCGTATGATCTCACAAACCCACTGCAGTCTGAATGCCACGTATCAAACCAAAGAGGGTAGCCAAAGCGGTATCAGAAAGAAAAACTTACCTTAGGCGAAGAAGTTATCTGGTTCAAATATTTCTTAAAATTAAAACAACCAAGAAAAAAACAATACTGCATAAACCAAATAGTAGGAGGAAATTCATGAGGGTGAAAAAAACCAAAATGAATAATTGGGACTAAGAAATAAATCCAAATGTTGAGTTATTTAAAAAAATAAATATTTGATTGGAGAAAACATAACCGTACAAAACTGAAATTGAACAGGAGTCATTTGGATGAAATTGCAAAAGTAAATACTATTCAGAAAGTTTTGCTAATGGTCTTGGAACCGCTAAAGAAATGCTTGGTCTGTGGTATGATGTTGGTCCAACGATAACCAACGTTAGCGTCAGCAGAAATAGAAAACTTTCGCTGACCCATAATCATGGGAGAAATTGAGGATACTTTCTGTTGTATAAACGGTCTCAGAGCCTTGAGCAAGACCCATGTGGGTGTTCACGTACGTTGAGAAGCCGTCGTAATCTTAAAAATTCTTGAAATCCGAAACTTGCTGTGTGAGTTTGATCATGTTTTTGTGTGAATAATTAAAAAAAAAAAACCCCAAATACAGAATACTAACTAGGCAATTCCAGCCCTATCGTAGAGAGGTAAATAGTGCTTACTCGAAGACGGCAAAGATCGTTTATTTTTTTATTTTTATTTTTTGTTTTTTTTCCAAAGATAGTTTATTACTTAAACGAAGTATCAGTGTAATTCATCACCTTAATGTGTCAGAGAAAGCCAATCTTTATATTAAGATTATTTTCTTAATATAAAAATTAAACGTGTAACAAAATGAATTCCAGATGGATTATAAATCTAAAGGGAAACATTTAAAGTTTAGAAAAATCTTAGACGGGAACAGATCAAGGTTTCTCAGCCCTGCCACCGCTGACATTGAGGGCCAGGTGACGCTCTGTGGGCGCGTGTCCTGTGCACGGTGACGGGGTGTGCAGCCGGGTCCCGGGCCCCGCCCGCCAGCTGCCGGTAGGATCACCCTCTCCTGGCGGCAGCTGCGACAGCCCAAAATATCTCCAGACGTCGATGCCGGGCGGCGGATGTCTTGTTCATCTGACCTCTGGAAACGCCGTTTTAAATTAAACAGAACGAAAGAAGGACATGGGAGCTGCCCTCGGTCAGAACTATTCTGTGTAAAAGGCAAAGGAACTGAGCAACGCAGCAAACTGAGGTATTTACGATGGAAAGGCCGCTCAGTGTCTGTCGTGCAAACCCTCGTGAGGTTTGCACGCTTGTCTGTAGCACGCTGGAAGCAAAGATAGACGGACGTAAACAGTAATGGGTATCGGACAGGAATAATCAATACTTATTTTGCTTTCTCAAAAAAAAAAAACCCACTAAAGCTATGTTAGGTCAGTAGGAATATTCTTAGGAGTGTTGATAATCAGTTAGGCTGGGAAATATCTTTTTAAACATTGGCCTCTTTGGGGCAGACTTTCAATGTAGACTCCAGGTGCTGGGATTACACTTCTCAATTGGCTATACCTCATTCTCTTAGCAATACTTCCAATACATTGATCTTTGCACTGTGTTTTTCTCTTGCCTACAATATAAGCCCATCAGAGCTTCCCGAAGACAAAGAAAAAAAGAAGAAAATACACGTGGCCACAGAGCACATCGCCCCGTGTGCAAGCCGCTGGGTTTAAGACCGCAGTGGGCCAGGGTTGGGAAGAGAGAGTGACCGTGTGGGTGGACGCTTGTCCCTTGGGGAGCCCTCCGTGGTCTGTCTTCTGTGTTTGCAGCACTTAGATTCTTTTATGGAAATGTCCTCTCAAAGCCAAAAGGGAAAATGTAGATGAGTCTCCCACGGACTCTTGTCTCTTTGGGGTCAGTGAAAATGATCAACATGTATTTGTTTAGTCTGTAAGGTCTACTCAAAATGAACGTCTTTTTGTTTCTTTCTTTCTTTCTTTTTTTTTTTTTTTTTTGATACAGAGTCTCGCTCTGTCACCCAGGCTAGAAAAGTGCGGTGGTGTGACCATAGCTCACTGCAGCCTCAAACTCCTGAGCTCAAGCGATCCTCCTGCCTCAGCCTCCTGAGTAGCTGGGACTGCAGACTCCCACCACCACACCCTGCTAACTTTTTCTATTTTTTTTAGTAGCAATGGGGTCTCGCTCTTGCTCAGGCTGGTGTGGAACTCCTGAGCTCAAGCGATTCTCTTGCCTCAGCCTCCCAGAGTGCTGGGATTACAGGCATGACCTACCGCGCCCGGCAACTTGGAATTCTTTTGTAACATCAACTTGCCATTTTTTTCCTTAAAGAAGGAAATAAATGACCTTCTTTCCCTTTTCTTTGTTTATGCCATTGTTACATCATTGCAGACGTGTGAATATTTATTTCGTACTTTGGCTTTATTTTGCTGATCGAGTATTCTTTCTGCTTTGACGATCGGGGGTCCCTCCTAGTTGGGCCCCCTGCATTCTTTTGACGTGCCCCTGTTGCTTTTCTAGCACTTGCTTGATTTTTTTCTTCTGTCATCCAGAGATGTCCCAGGCTAGGATGAAATAGAATTTAGGCAACAGCAGATAAGCAAATGGAACAGAGGCGGATTTCATTTTGATCCAAAGTGCAGTCTTTCGAGATCTGAATCTCAAACTTGTAGGTGACTAACAGCAACGTAGGTTTTGAATATGTAAAGTCAAAACCGATAGAGATCGTCCCATCGGGACATCTGTTGGTTGGTTTCTACTTGCTCAGCACTCACTCCTGTGTGCCCGTGCATTTCACAGAGGGAAGCCACCTTCCCAAGAGATGGCCCAGGTCAGTCCGCCTTAGGACAGTTGTGTCCGACGTGCCGTGTCTTTCGAGCGTGCTTACGTTTTTGAGCGTGAGCGGAAAGTGTGCCCGGCTCCCAGACAACCACGGAGCCTGAACACGGCAGTGAGCGCCCTAGGGAATCAGAGTCCTGTTCGGAGTTTGAGAGCAGCAAGGGGCGTCCTGCTGAAGGAGCAGGTGGTTGTGTGCTCAGTGCCCCCCCCTGCTGTCCTAGTACCTGGCACCTGCTGTCCTAGTACCTGGCACCTACTGTCCTAGTACCTGGCACCTGCCTTTTCCAGGCCCATCCTCTCGAAGGTGTTCGACGAGGTCATCGAAGTGAATCTGATGGACAGTGAGGACTACGTCCACCTGGCCTTTCTGAGGAGACCTGAGCTTGGGGTCACCCTCACCAAGGTGCACTGCTGGACGCTCACGCACTACGGCAAGTGCGTCTTCCTGGACGCCGACACCCTGGTGAGTACACGGATGCACACGGGTGTGAGTAACACGGATGCTCCGTCCGTCAGAGTCAGATATAACCCACCCGCGAGCACCGTGCTAGACCCTGCTGAGGACCGTAGTGGATTTGAAGATGTGTCTCTACCCCCGGAGCTGTTTATAATCACATTGTTTCACCTACACAAAACAGAATAATTAGAAAAAAATTTTTTTATTATTTTTAAGAGAGGAGTCTCACTTTGTCACTCTGGGTAGAGTGCAGTGGTGTCATTGTAGCTCACTGCAACCTCCAACTCCTGGGATCAAGCGATCCTCCTGCCTCAGCCTCCCGGGTAGCGGGGACTACAGGTGCCACCACCATGCCTGGGTTATTTTTCTATTTTTAGTAGAGACAGGGTCTCACTCTTGCTCAGGCTGGTCTCAAACTCTTGAGCTCAAGCGATCCTCCCGCCTCGGGCTCCCAAGTAGCTGGGATTACAGGCGTGAGCCACCATGCCCGGCCGATAATTAGAAGACATTTCTTGCCTTGATTTTATATTGAGTTTTATGGTCCTGATTGGACTGGTATACCTGGCCTCTTACTCGATGGCATCCCCCGATTGTCATTTGGGGTAGTGACTGACAGTGTGGAAATCCGTGATGGTCGCTTTCAGAGACACCCACTGGAAAATCAAAACATGAAATGAGGTTGGGGTGCTGCCAGTCAGATCAGCATGGGCTCCGTTAAACAAAAGCAGCTCCGTAGAAAGAGGGAAACAATGGCTGAGTAATCAGAATAATGGCTCCCCCCCACCCCAAAAAAAGCACCATTTAGAAAGTCAGTGTGTGTTGGAAGCAACTGCAATCAGCTGTCAGGCTCTCCAAGGAGATCGATTATTCCATATGGAGCTGCAAACCTCTCCGTTGGTGAGTTCCCTTCATTTCCTCGGTCACATTGGCTGGAGACGTGGGGATACACAATTAAGAGAATTCCGTGGAGGGTCTTCCAAACCTTGAGAAAATGATTTAGTTTCAGAAAGCCTTACTCCAACCTCTCAGGACACAGGGCAGGCAATCTTAGTCCCAGACGTTTCCCCCATGAGCCTAAGCCTAGAAGTATTAAGCGAGTCCCTCTTAAAAACTGGGAACAGGTTTGCAGGCACCGAACCTTTCTTTTCTCTGGCCCACCTGTTGCATTCTTCAGCGGCATGCAGGCGCCGAGCGATGCCTGTCTGGGCGCTCTCTGTGTTTGTCTGCACCAGGTCCTGTCCAACATCGACGAGCTGTTTGAGCGGGGGGAGTTTTCCGCAGCCTCTGATCTCGGATGGCCGGATTGCTTCAACAGCGGGGTGTTTGTCTTCCAACCGTCTCTGGAAACTCACAGACGCCTGCTGCGACACGCCACCGAACATGGCAGCTTCGACGGTAAGCGAGGAGCGCCTGGAAATTCTGGGGGAGAGGACGGGGCTGTGGGTGACACCCAAATCCCAGCCCCAGCCTGTTTGCCCTGTGATCCGAGCACGCTGGGAGGCTGAGGCGAGAGGATCCCTTGAGGTCAGGAGTTTGAGACCAGCCGGGGCAAGAGCGAGACCCCGTCTCTACTAAAAATAGAAAAATTAGCCGGGTTTGGTGGTGTGTACCTGTAGTCCCAGCTACTTGGGAGGCTGAGGCAGGAGGATCGCTTGAGCCCAGGAGTTGGAGGCTGCAGCGAGCTGTAATGATGCCACTGCACTCTAGTCCAGGCAACAGAGCAAGACTCTGTCTCAAAAAAAAAAAAAATTAAGAATTCTGTAAGTAAATGTACATCTGGGAGAGCCATCCAAAGTATCCTGATGAGTTACAGAGAACGGCTCGGCGATGCCAACCATGTAGGACAGGTGCGTAAGCCCTTCTCTAAAAGGCCAGATGATACTAACTACTATCAGTGCTGCAGGACACACGGTCTCTCTTGCAAATACTCGATACTGCAGATGTAACGTGCAATCAGCCACTGACAACACAGCCAGGCGTCGCTTAACGGTGGGGATTCATTCTGAGAAATGCGATTGTTGGGCGATTTTATCGGGCTGTGAACATCCCAAGCCTAGACGGTGTAGCCTCCCAAACAGTGGGAAATGCGTTCTCACCACCGGGTAGAATTCACTGGGGCGTGAGCGCTGAAATTCAAAGACAGTATGCAATCTAACTGTCAAGTTTTTGGATTATCGGTGGAGAATTTCGGAGGCAAAAAATGGCATTGGTGTTTGCACAGGAAGTCTGTCATGAAACCAAACTCGTTTTGTCCCGGCCAGAGTTCGGGCAGCTCCTTGATGCGGTGCAAACCCCGTTTCTATCACTAAGGACGTAAGCACATCCTCGTCAATGAAATCGGTGTCTGTGACATGCGGCCAAACAGGTCTGGATCAGGAAAAGTCACACTGTTCGCTTTCAAATGGCCGTCCCCCTCCCCCATAGGTACAGACAGTAATAGGGTGTGGACTGTAGTCAGGGGCAAACATTTCGCAGGTTTTTATTTTGTTTCTGTCTTCAACATTTTTGACGCTGTGCTAATAGTTATATTAACTATTGAAAAGCTACTACTGTGTTGAAAGCTTTTTAGGAAATTTTGACAGTATCTTTGTACAAAACATTTTTTGGAAAAGATACTTGTTAATTTATTCTATTTTAATTTGCCAATGTCAATAAAAAGTTAAGAAATAAAAAAAAAATAATAATAAGGAATTGGTGGCCGGGCGCGGTGGCTCACGCCTGTCATCCTAGCACTCTGGGAGGCCGAGGCGGGAGGATCGCTCAAGATCAGGAGTTCGAAACCAGCCTGAGCAAAAGTGAGACCCCCGTCTCCACTAAAAATAGAAAGAAATGAATTGGCCAATTAAAAATATATAGAAAAAATTAGCCGGGCATGGTGGTGCATGCCTGTAGTCCCAGCTACTTGGGAGACTGAGGCAGGAGGATCGCTTGAGCCCAGGAGTTTGAGGTTGCTGTGAGCTAGGCTGATGCCACGGCACTCTAACCTGGGCAAGGGAGTGAGACTCTGTCTCAAAAAAAAAAAAAAAAATAAGGAATTGGTAACCACAAAGGCAAGTGTTTAGGTGAAGCCCTTCAGACGCGTCTTGCATCCTTTGAGTGGGCTGCATCCAGCTTCATTAACCTCTGCCTTGCGCTTGCTGATTAATCCCGCAGGGGCGGATCAAGGCCTGCTGAACAGTTTCTTCGGCGACTGGTCCACGGCGGACATCCGCAAGCACCTGCCATTCGTCTACAACCTGAGCAGCAGCACCGCCTACACGTACGGCCCCGCCTTCAAGCAGTGAGTCCTCCGCCGCGACCAGCGCCGCTGGGTCTGCCCCGTCTGTCCGCCTTTCTCTCTCAGAACATGCATTAGCCGTGGGCACGGTGGGAAAAAAATACCAGGCGGTTTTGTGGTTGTGTGAGCATCCTAAGCGTCCTTCTGCAAGCCTCGATGGTGTGTCCTAGTAAACGGTGGGAAACACATTCTCACTGCCAGGTGGAATTCGCCGGGGAATGAGGGGTGAACTTCAGACACAATACGCAATCTTATTATTAATTATGATTAATGTTTTGGATTGCCGGTGGAGAAGGATGTGTGTGTATATATATATATCATCCCTTGCTTGCTTAAATTGCTGTAGATGTCAGGTAGTCTAGGGTTCATGACAGGGCTCCCCCAGTCCTATCCAAGAGGGTTCCAAGTGTCCCCAAAGTCAGAACTGCTTTTAAAAAAAAAAAGAATTACAAGATTTGATTTCCCTGTTAGGGAAATCAAATTACAAGGTTTGATTTTCACTGTTATTTTATCATGAGTGGTACATTGAGATTTTATAGACCCTGAGTGGCGTGTGACTAACACAATGCCCTGCTCATCGACAAAGAGATGAGTTGTCACCTCTTAAAGTTGAAGCCATGCCTCTCATAATGTGCTTTGTGGAAATATAGTTTTTTCTGAGTGTGAAAAAGTTTATGTTTAACGTATCGTGTGTTGAATTTTTTTGATGAGTTTATAGATTTTTGAATTTCTCAGCTGTAATCGCTATTATGTTAAATATGAGTAGATGAAAGTACATGAACACATCTACTTTTTTTACCCATAGAGATGGGGTCTCACTGTGTTGTCCAAGCTGGTCTCAAATTCCTGGCCTCAAGCAATCCTCCCACCTCAGCCTCCCACAGTGCTAGGATTACAGGTGTGAGCCTCTGTGCCCCGCCATGAACAAAGCTCTTAGATTTCTCAGTAATATTTAAGAGTGTCACAGAGGGTCAGAGGTTGAAAACCTTTGAAATTCACAGTGATAGGGGACATTTCATTTATAAAGGAAAATAGGAAATCTGAGAATAATCTTGGAAATGACTAATTCCAGTGTTTGTTCTCCACTTGGCCATATTCAGAAGGGGATTCTCAAGGAGTGAAAAACGTCTTAGTTTTCAATGTATGATCACAGATGCGACACACAGAACATAGACGTGTGAAAGTATTAAAATTTCATGGCGTGATGATTAAAGGAGAAAAATGTCTAAAAAGGCACCTAGAGAGGGTTGCCTTTTTGTTGCTGAACAACAAACGAGATTGAGAGAGGAAAATTCAGAATCTTGTTAAAAAAAACAGAAAAACACCAATTGTCTGGTTTGCTGCTAGCATTACCTGCTATAAAAGCTATTTCTTTTTGTCTCTGTCGTATTTTAAGGGTATGATGATTTGAGTTGCTGTACTGCCTTTGAAAGACTGATGTATTCTTCCAGTTTTGGGGGAAGAACTCAATGGGTTATGATTCTGATTCTTGGTAGATAGAAAATGAAATAACTGCCAACCGTGACTTTTGTAAAAAAAATCTATTTATTTATTTTTTACTTAAACATCAAGTAATAATTATGATAAAGGAATGGTTATAAGATTTGGTAGTGTTGAAAGTTTTGTAGTTGCTAATGGAAAATATTTCATGATTTGCCTTAAAGTTGAGATCTCTGTGCCGGGCGCGGTGGCTCACGCCTGTAATCCCAGCACTCTGGGAGGCTGAGGAGGGAGGATCACTTGAGCTCAGGAGGTTGAGTCCAGCTTGAGCAAGAGTGAGACCCCGTCTCTACCAAAAAATAGAAAAAATTAGCCGGGAATGGTGGCGCATGCCTGTAGTCCCAGCACTCTGGGAGGCTGAGGAGGGAGGATCGCTTGAGCTCAGGAGGTTGAGTCCAGCTTGAGCAAGAGTGAGACCCCGTCTCTACCAAAAAATAGAAAAAATTAGCCAGGCATGGTGGCGTGTGCCTGTAGTCCCAGCTACTCGGGAGGCTGAGGCAGAAGGATTGCTTGAGCCCAGGAGTTTGAGGTTGCTGTGGGCCAGGCTGATGCTACTGCACTCTAGCTGGGGTGACAGAGTGAGACTCTGTCAGGAAGGAAGGAAGGAAGGAAGGAAGGAGGGAGGGAGGGAGGAAGGAAGGAAGGAAGGAAGGAAGGAAGGAAGGAAGGAAGGAAGGAAATATATATATAATTCAGATCTCTTGATGATTATATTTTGGTTTCTGCTCCAAGAGTTCATTAGGGTCATGCGACCTGCTGTCATCCATGAACTCTCTCAGCAATAGCTTGTGTCTTTCTTCCACGTCGGCAGATCTCGAATCTAAAAATTTATTTTTACAAAGAATAACTGCAATCAAACTAATAGTGATACGTTATTACCAGTAACTAAATACATCGGGGCAAGTCCTTTCACGAGGCTGCCTTTGGGAGGTCCCGTGGTGGTTGGATGCTTTTTGTGCGTCTTTTATCACTTCTGAGTACAAATTCTTTTAAAATTATCACTATGTTTTATTTTATCCAGTCTATCCAAAAAGGTCATCATTTCAATATGTCATTAATATGAAAATTATTAATGTGATATTTTCTTACTATTTTATATTTTTTCCCCAGGGAAATGCAAATCATTATTATTTTTTTCAGATACAAAGTTTAATGTACTGTTACGTTCGTCTCCGGTAGAATACGTTCATGACATCCGCGTAGAAATTCTATCCCCTCCTGTTTCCTTCTTTCCCAGGTTCGGCTCTAGCGCAAAGGTCGTCCACTTTCTGGGGTCCACGAAGCCCTGGAACTACAAGTACAACCCGCAGACCGGCTCGGTGTCGGAGCAGAGCGTGGGGCCGGGCGGCCGGCACCAGCTGTCCTTCCTCAACCTCTGGTGGGAGACCTACCAGAGCCGCGTGCTGCCTCTCTACGGCAGCGTCCACGCCGCGCAGACACACGTGAACCCAGGACACGCGGTAAGTGGCTTCTTGACTGCCACGCTAGCAAAAAAAACCAAAAAAAAAACAACCAACCAATTTTCCCTAGTGCTACAGTGTTGCATTAAAACAAAACGATACTTTCTCATTTGTTACTTTTTATTGTTTCTCTGCATGAGTTCCGTTTCGATGCAATCCACGTTGTTAGAATTACCTTGTCAGTATTCATTGTAGCAAGGCAGACGTCGACAAGTAACATTCTCTCAAGAACCAAAGGCAGGGTTTTGCT
>CAUYRT010090330.1:0-30226 GCA_963574885.1 Lepilemur ruficaudatus | reverse complement strand
TACACTGATTTTGTAACCTGAAGCTTTGATGAATTTGTTTATCAATTCCAGGGTCTCTTGGCAGTGTCTTTGGGGTTTTCTTGATGTAAGATCATATCATCAGCAAAGAGGGATAGTGTGACCTCTTCTTTCCCCATTTGGCTTCTGTACAGTCAAGGAAGCAATCAATAAAGTGAATAGACAACCTACAGAATGGGAGAAATATTTGCATGCTATACATCCAATAAAGGACTGATAACCAAAATCTATAAAGAACTCAAACAAATCAGAAAAAAAAATCAAACAATTTCATAAAAAAGTGGACAAAAAATATGAACAGAACCTTTTCAAAAGAAGATAGACTAATGGCCAACAAACATATGAAAAAATGCTCAAAGTCTCTAGTCATCAGGGAAAAGCGAATCAAAACCACAATGAGATATCATCTAACCCCAGTGAGAAGGGCTTTTATCAAAAAGTCCCCAAACAACAGATGCTGGCATGGATGTGGAGAAAAGGGAACACTTATACATTGTTGGTGGGACTGCAAACTAGTACAACCTCTATGGAAAGTAGTATGGAGATAACTCAAAGACCTAAAAGTAGACCTACCTACCATGTGACCCAGCAATCCCACTGTTGGGTATTTATCCAAAGGAAAAAATGTCATTTTATCAAAAAGACATGTGTACTCAAGTGTTTACTGCAGCACAATTCACAATCACAAAGATGTATAATCACCCCTGGTGCCCATCAATACATGAGTGGATTAATAACATGTGGTATATGTATACCATGGAGTACAATACAGCCTTTAAAAATGGTGAACTAATACCTTTTGTAACAACCTAGATAGAACTAGATACCATTCTTGTAAGTGAAGTATCACAAGAATGGAAAAACAAACACCACATGTACTCACCATTAAATTGGAACTAATTGATCAACACCCGTGTGCACATATGGTGGTAGTACAATTCAATGGAAACCAAGTAGGTGGGAAAGGGGAGAAGGGGATGGGTAAATTTACACCTAAAGGGTACAATGCAAGCTACCTTGCTGATGGGCACACATAACTTTGACTCAAACTGCAGAAAACAAATCATATAATCAAAACATTTGTATCCCTGAAATAAAAAAAGAAACACCTTCAAGAAATCAAAGAATTTAAACAGGATTTTCTGATGTGATTGTTGAAAATAAAATGTTTAATTAATGTTCAAATGCACAGAAAAATGCCCAAATCCAAAGTACACAGATCCATATAGTCTTCCTAGAAAATTTAACAGGCATATTTTTAAAGACTTTGGAGAGACTTGGGGCTAGATTTTAGCTTTTTGAAGAAATGATCCAGAGATGTCTGTTCTATTACTGCTTTTCCTCATTATAAATTTCCCTCTAGCTTACATAATAAAAATTAGAGATTACAATATTTTTTAAAAAAACCGTTTGGCCAGGATTTTTTAATAATGAAAATACCCAAGGTTAGCAGGTTAGTTTGTGCAGACCTTCTAAAAGACATTTTCTGCAATATTGACTTAAATATACTTAAAATGTGCACACACTTTGACCCAGAAATTCCACTTCTAAAAAAGTATCCGAAGGAACTAACTAAATAAATATATAAATGATATATGTGCCAAGCTTAGCAGTATTGTTTATAACAGAAAACTTTGAAAATAATCTAAACAATGAGAGATTGGTTAAATATATCATGGCACCCTATAATGATCCTTGGATCCATGGGGTCCTTTGGTGTTACCTCAGGGGTTATCTTAGTCTGTTTTGTATTGCAATAAAAGAGTACCTGACACTGGGTAATTTATGAAAACAAGAGGTTTATTTAGCTCATTGTTTTGCAGGCTGAACAGTTCAAGAGCATGGCCCCCACTTCTGGCAAGGGCTTTCATGCCACTGCATCACAACATGGCAGAGAAGGTCAAAGGAGAAGCAGACACATGCAAAGAGGAAAAAACCCAAGGAGTGTCCTGGCACTTTCATGAGAACTAATCAATTCCCAAGAACTAAGTCAGTCCCTCAATAATGAGAACTCACTCGCCACCAGAAGAACAGCACCAAGCCATTCATGCAGGATCCACTCCCATGACCCAAACACTTCCCATGAGGCCCCACCCCCTAACACCGCCACAAAGGGGATCAAATTTCAACGTGAGCTTTGGTGGGAAAAATCAAACTATACACAAATCATGTCAGGGGCCATGAGTGAAGGGTGGGAAAGGAAGATGGTGGGAGCCTAAGTGAATGGGGCCCTGGACCTAACGTTCAAGTTTCAACTTCAAAAGCTTCACTTTTATGTCTTACGTAGGGTGGTTCCTTTTAGACAATTAGTTCTGCTGCCAAAAATAGTTGAGAAAGAACTGAATATTATTGGAATAGAAAGATGTTTACAGTACTTTGTAATGTAGAAAAAGCAGACTGAAAAATACTACTTCAGTTTGATCTCATTTTTGTTTATATATGCATATATACACACAATAAAAAAATCAACACGCATGAAGAATATATATAACAAAGAACATATTATTCTTTTGGATAATAGGAAAAAGGCTATTTTTAACTTGAAAAATATGTTTTCTATATGATTCTCAGCATTTCAAGTTTTTCAACCATTATGATGCCTGAATCAACAGTTAACTGCCAATCCTTTGCCTTAAGACTGTAACTTCTGTATTCTTACATGGAATCTTAATATAGAATCTTGAAACTAATTGTTATCCTTTCCATTTTAGAGGTAGAGAGACTGAGGGGTGAAGTGATATGGTGAATTAATGCAAAATTGAGACCTGGTCACAGATCCCTCAGGTAATTTTCTCACCTTTCCAAGTTATAACATTTCAAGTATTACCACAGAACTTTTCAGCTTTTCAAAGCTGGATAAATCATTTGGTACACAGAAGAAAAAAAACCCATATGTTTCCATAGTAAAAACATAATTTTCTTACATATTTTGTACTCATTGAAATTATAACAGCAAAAAGGTGTTAATGAGAAATGAATATAACCAGAGACAGATGGCAAGGTAAATGGAAACTGGCAGGCAGGATAAGACGTGGCAGTTGGGCAAAGCTGAGCTCAGGTGGCAGAGAGCAGTAGCTTTATTAGTGAAGCACACACACTGGGGACAGGACATTCAAGTATAGATGATGACACTGTGATGATGATGGTGGTGATGTTGACACGAACACTGACACTTACTGAGAGACTGCACTGCACCAGGCATTGTTGTAAGCACTTTACACATACTAGCTCCTAATCCTCACGACAGTCTCATCATGAGTAGGAACTATTATTGGCCTCATTTTCCTGAGGAGTAGACTGAGGAACAGAGAGAAAACATAATGGGTGTCTATGCCAGCGTTTGAAGTGCTTCCTTTATTTTATTATCAGCATTCCAAATCTAAAAAATGAGACAAGTTACCTTTCCTGAAGGTTAAAAATACTTTGTTTGGTTTTTTAACATAATGACAAAAGGCTTCTGATGCTGACAAATCTAGGTTCAGACTCTGGATCTGCTACTTTTCTCCTCAGTTTTCTCATCTATAAAAGGGGCTAATGATACCCACCTGTCAAGGTGTTGTGAATAAGATTTCATATATGAAATATGAACACTTGGCCCAGAGCATGCTGCAAGTGGGTGCATAATAAACGGAGGCTAATACTGTTATTAAGACAAGAAAATGAAGCAAGTGAAGGTATTTAGTTAAAAAATATTTTGTATTATTTTACTACTTAAAAAACACTTAAGTAAACGGACCTAGGAATAAGTATGCTTTTACAGTGATTATATAATTTATTGTCTATACCAGGAGACTTTAGAGAGGAAAAGGGTCCTATTATAATAATTATTCTGGGATAACAGGTATAAACAGACTCTCATGGGCAAGCAGGGACATGCCACATACTGGTATACAAAGGTTCTGAGCCCATAGCTATGGGACCTTTCCAGGCCTTTGCCTGACCCGTCAGCCCCTACTTTAGGTTGGCCATTGGGCTAGGGTGAGAGGAGCATCAAAGAGGAAATTCCCTAGGTTGTCCATTTGCAATCTTGAGGAGATTGATGGTTGATATTGCCTTCTGCTTAGATCAACTCTGTTCTTAATAATTACCTGGAAAAACCAATCCTCATCTAGAATGCATGCTCCAGTACCACATGTTATATATTTCCCTCATGCGTCCATGGTCTTTGAAGGGAAAGACTACACAAGCTCATACGTAGGAATTTAAAATTGAACCTCTCATGCTGGTCCTCATTCAAGACATTCTGCTGCCCTGGTAGCTTTGATTCCATCACTTCTGCAGTGTGCTCCCTGAAAGCCACAGACTCCTTGCATTGGCCTGCATACAGCACCATTTTACTTGGATTGCATACTATACTTCTCATTCACAGGATCATAAAATATTAGTCCAATCCCTTTGTTTCAGGCCCAGAGAGCTCAAGGGACAACTTAGCCAAGGCCACACACTGAGCTAACGACGGAGGAAGAACCAGAATCCAGGACTGTGCTCATGGCGTGTTGCTCTTTCTGTTATTTTACAGCGGCTTCCCTGAAAAATAGCCCTGCCAGCTAAAAGGGTAATATAGTAATTCCAAAAATAACACACGATTTCAGACTTGTCAGAGTTATTAGTAGGAATTGAATATTCTCCCATTGTAGTCTATAGCATCATTATAATTAGTCATATTTTTCAGTTCTTATTGGGAGAAAATTAAAATAAGAGTTATGTTGGAACTTTAAATTCTCTACATCGGCCAGATAATAAAGAGGCTAAATAATACATGTGCAGCAAATGCCAGATGATAAACATAGCCTCCAAGGTTGGGACATTTATTTCCCAAGGTTGACACAGATGGGGCTATAGAAAAAAAAAATGATCCGATATCTCAAGCAGGGTGAGGAGGTCGAAAAGGAAAAAACTGATAGCTATAATCTGGTGGTTGGGATATACAAATGAAAAAGTAACCTAAGTTTATTGGTTTCTATTGTTTAAATTTTATTCATACATTTACCTGCCTTCGGTGTCCAGTGTGGTGGTTTAGGATGAAACAGGAGATTGAGGGTAAAAGACAAATGGATGAATGTCCAAGAACATACTTGGCACTCTGCCTCAAGTACACATTCCTTCTTAACTAGAGGAATCAGAGAAGAGAGATGGCTTAATCAGGAATGAGAAAATAGGAACATCAACACATAGATTATTGTCAAGATACTGGGTCTAAACATTCTTGTCCTTGTCCTTCTTGACATTTTCCCCTCTGACCAAAAAAAGAAAAAAAGAAAAAAAAAAGAAAAATTCTAAATTCTCCTGGCTCTCCTTAAATTGGGTTTAAAATGTTCATTGAGCCAGGGAAATTAGTCAAAAAAAGAAATAAAAAGCACCCACATTGGAAAGGAAGAAGTAAAACTATCTTTATTGGCAGATGACATGTTTTTTTTTTTTTTGATGACATGATCTTGACATGAAAATCCTAAAGAATCCACCAAAAAACACTATTAGAACTAATAAACAAGTTCAGCAAGGTTTCAGGATATAAGATCAATCTTCAAAAATCAATTGTATTTCTGCATACTAGCAATCCACAAATGAAATTAAGAAAATAATTACAGTTATAATAGCATCAAAATAATAAAATGCTTAGGAATGAATTTAACAAAAGGAGCACAAGACTTGTACATTGAAAAGTATAAAACAATGTTGAGGCCTGGCATGGTGGCTCACGTCTGTAATCCTAGCACTCTGGGAGGCCAAGGCAGGAGGATAGCTCGAGGTCAGGAGTTCGAGACCAGCCTGAGCAAGAGCAAGACCCCTGTCTCTACTAAAAATAGAAAAATTAGCTGGACAACTAAAAATATATAGAAAAAATTAGCCAGGTATGGTGGCACATGCCTGTAGTCCCAGCAGAGGCAGAAGGATCACTTAAGCCCAGGAGTTTGAGGTTGCTGTGAGCTAGGCTGATCCCATGGCACTCTAGCCTGGGCAACACAGTGAGACTCTGTCTCCAAAAACAAACAAACAAACAAAACAAAAAACAACATTGAAAGAAACAAAAGAAGACCTAAATAAATGGAAAGGTGTCCAATCTTCATGGATCTAAAGACATAGTATTATTAAGATGGTGATACTACCCAATTTGATCTATAAATTTAATGCAATCCCAACTAGAATTTTTTTCAGAAATTGACATATTGATAATAAAGTTCATATGGAAATGCAAGGGAACCAAAAGAGCCAAATCAGTCTTGAAAAATAAGAACAAAGTTGGAGGACTCACACTTCCCAATTTTAAAACTTAATACAAGCTGCAATAATCAAAACAGTGTGGTACTGGCATGAGGATAGATATGTAGATCAATGGAATAGATGTGAAAGTCTACTTGCAGTCAATTAATTTTTGATAATGGTGCCAGACAGTTCAATGGGGAAAAGAACAATCTTTTCAACAAATGGTGCTGGGACAAAACTGAATATTCACATGCAAGAATGAAGTTGGATCCCTATATCACACCATATGCAAAAATTAACTCAAAATGGATCATAGAGCTAAATATAAGAGCAAAAATTACAAAACTCTTAGAGGAAATATAGGAGTAAATCTATGATTTTGAATTAGGCAATAGCTTCTCATATGACACCAAAAATACAAGCAATAAAAGAAAAAATGGGTAAATCAAAGTCCATCAAAATTTAAAACTTGTGCTTTATTCACCAAGAAAGTGAACTTATGAAATCAGATAAAATATTTACAAATAATATACCTGATAATAGGCTTTTATCCAGGATATATAAAGAGCTATTATAACTCAACAATAAAAGGACAAATAACCCAATTTAGAAATGGTGAAAGAATTTAACCAGAGCTATCTCCAAATAAGATACACAAATGGCCAATAAGCACATGAAAAGATGCTCAATATCATTAGCCATTAGCAAAACACAAGTCAAAACTTCAATGAGGGGGAAGAAAAGAGTGGGGAATTAGTGTTAATGGGTATGGTTTCTGTTTGGGATGATGAAAAGCTCTGAAAGTGGATATTGGATGGTTGTACAACATTGTAAATATATTTAATACTACTGAATTGTACATTTAAAAATGATTAATGATAAACTTTATGTTGTGTATATTTTATCATGATGTCTTAGCCAGTTTGGTCTGCTATAACAAGAAAGCCATAGACTGAGTGATGTAAACAATGAACATTTATTTCCCACAGTTCTGGAGGCCGGAAGGTCTCCCATGGTCAGATTCTGGTGAGAATCTCTTCCTGATTTCCTCACACAGCAGGGGAAGGTGGGGAGGGGAGAGGCACAAACATTCCATCCATTGTACAAGATAAAAATTAAAAACCGTAATGATATGCTAACTCCATACCCACTAGATAGCTGTAATCAAAATAACAAATAAGGAAGTGTTGGCAAGGATGTAGAGAAATTGGAACCCTTATACGCTGTTGGTGGGAATATGAAATGGTGTAGCCACTTTGGAAAATAGTCTAGCAGTTTCTCAAACAGGTAAACAGTTACCATATGACACAGCAAGGCTACTCCTAGGTATATACCTAAGAGAGCTGAAAACATACATCCAGATAAAAAAACTGTGCAAGGGTTCATTGTAGCATTATTCATAATATCCAAAAAGTGAAAACAGCCCAGATATCCATTAACTAATGAGTGGATAAATAAAATGTGGTATATACATACAATGGAATATTATCTGGTAATAAAAAGGAATCCAGTAGTGGTACATGCTACAACACGGATGGACCTTGAAAACATTATGCTAAGTGAAAGAATCCAGTGATAAAAGACCACACATTGTATGATTCCATTTATATGAAATGTCCACAATAGGCGAATCCATACAGACAAAAAGTAGTGGTTACCAGGAGTTGGGCGGACAGGGGGATGGAAAGTGACAGCTGACGGGTACAGAGCTTCTTACTGGGGTATGAAATGTTCTGAAATTAGTGGTGATGGTAGCACAACTTTGTGACTATGTAAATTACGTCCCAATAAAGCTGTTATTCTTTTAGGAAAAAAGATCATCAAGTGGAGTGCTGAGTAGGCGTGACACTTCGGGAGTTTAACACCCTATAATTATAACCCTGCTAAGGGCGTTGAAAGCAAATATTTTAGGTTTAGAAAAACCACACACCTGACATACACTTTTCTCTGCTGGAGGCCATTGTTTATCATTTCCAAATGATTTACACCCCTTCGCTCTGATCTCTTATTTTATTGAAGAAGGATCAATTGAAAGAATGGAAACAGGTAAGTGTCTGTGGGTTCTCTCGTAAAATATCGAGAAAACAGTGACTATCACCGTGTGACTCACTGCTGCACTCATCCTTGGCTTTGGCAAGGGCAGAGAGCCACGTACTTGGGGAAACGAGGCCAGGCACAACAGAGTTATGGGTAAGCGCAATTTGGCTGGAGAGAAGCCATGCACACTCATACTTTGGACAGAGTGTGCACTCTCAGCATTCCCAGAGCCAGCTACAGAGAGCTCCAGGTGAAGGGATCCTCCCTACAGGAACACAAACAGTTCTAGAGAGACTTAAATCATAAGCAACTTGGTGCTAGGGAAAAGCCTCTGCCAAACACCAAGATTTAACTGTGGTCTGGTATGTGCACAAAAGACAATGAAATGTAGCTTATTACACTAAGAAAATCTTGGTGCAAAATGAAATAACAAGAGTAAATGAAGCCTTTCTGCCACTTTGATAGAAACTGTAATGTCTTTAAGCATTAAATACTATTTTAGGCATTTGTTTTTGGTCAATAATGTCTTAAATAGATCCTAAAATGGTTTTAGAAGATTGGATAGAGGTAACACAATGCACTGGCTGAAATCAAGGGTTTAAAAAACCCTAGCACTTCTTTTTCCTACCTATAACTTTGGGCAACTTACTAAGCCTCAGTTCTTTCATTTATAACACGGGCATAACAATAGCGCTGGCATCACAGGGCTATCGAGAGAATTAAAGGAGGTACAGGCAGGTGAGTTGTTTCAGCCGGTCCTGGCATGCAGGAAGCACTCCAGACGTGAGCCCTCGGGAGGGGCAGTTCTCTTTCACTGCAGCAGGGGCATGATGGTCAGGGGCGGGGGGCCCTCCCAGGGGCTCTTGCCCCAGGAGTCCCAGTCTCCATCAGGTCTGTCCTCCCCCTCCTGGGCTAGGGGGACAACGCATCACACTCACCAGGAGCTTCCTTCTTTTCTTTCCACAAATCACCTTCTCCTTCCAATCCCACCATTTCTCTCAGTGGCAGCTTCATTATCCTTCTATATTCATTATTTCATATTTGAAATCTTGAAGTTATCTTTAAGTCTCTAATTCTTGCCAATTCTTCCTTTCAAATTGTCTTGCTCTGTGACTGTCATGGTGTTCTACTGCCATCGCCACAACCTAAGCCCATCGTGGTCTCTGATGAACCTCCCAAAGCACGTCTCTCTCAGGTAAAATACCCTGTTACGTATCGGGTCAAAGTCAAATATCAATCCTGACTTAAGGCCGAATCATTTTGCCTGTTCAGTTTGCCCTTCCATCATTTTCAATAGAAATCACTTGCTTCATTTTTTAAAACTGTATTATGCAAGTAATAAAGCTCAATCCCTTACTTTTCATCAAACTAATTTCCTTACTGTCTGTCACAAACACCAGGCTTTCTGTGGTCCTCGTTGTTTTTATTTAAATTCTATTTTTTGAATTACCAGACAGTAAAATTCACATTTTTCTTTAGTGTGTGGCTCTGTAACTGTTCATGCGTGTAGAGATTCATGAGATCACTACCACCATGAAGACGGTGCGGAACAGCTCTGTCGGCCCCAGACTCCCTTTACAGTGCTGTCCCTTCATTGCCATCCCTTCCTTCCTCTGTAACCCCTGACAACCTGGCCTCACTTTTGCTTATGCAGATCTCCCCACCTAGGATGTGCACACACCTCCTCTCCTCCAAATTACATAGTATCATCTTTCAAGGTATCGTGTAGAATTCACGTCTCCAAGAAACTGTCTCTGATTATGCCCATTTACTGTCCAGTCTATCCAGCTATTCATGTTTATTTCAAGGACGTTCATGTATTTAAGGACATTTATTACGTATTTTTATGTAACAGAGACACAATATTAGGTGTTGGGAATACAAAGATGGGTTAAAACAGCCTCCCGCCCCGCAGCAGGCCCAGAGGGTGGTAATGAGTGAGTGCTGGTCCACGTGGCACGTGCAGCAGGAATGGCAAGTGCACAGGCGGTGTGATAGCCCCGGAGACGGAACAGTCAGTTCTGTCAGGGCAGATGGGGACTCCAAAAAGCCTCAGAGGGCACCACGTTTAAACTACCTTCAGAGACAACAGGCGTCCTACAAAGAAAGAGCAGCACGTGGGCTACAGGAGCAGATTCGGGTTTACAGGGCCTGACGCTAATGCAATTTGGGGTCCTTTATTAAAAAGAATGCAACATTATAAATAGTCAGGAAAAATTACAAATTTTCAAAAGCTGATAAATATCATGAGCATCACAAATTCCAGCAAAGCAACATATTATTGTTGTTATTAGTGTGTGAACTGCCTGAAAGACCTCTGGGATAATTCCCCACCCCACCCCTACATTTTGGCATCCTACTCTTTGACTGATTCTGTAACATCGTTTTCTGTAGAGAGACTGGGAAGGCAGTTCAGTCTTTTATCTCCCATGGGTGAGAAAAAAATCTGTTTTTTGTTGTTGATGGCTTTAGAAGTTTCTTTTGGTTTCCCAATTTTGTTGTCGGTCATGCCTCACTGGTAACTTCCTCTGCAGTTTCTTGCTCAGGCAGTGCTTCCTGCCCAGAGTAAAGCCCTAAGAGACCCTGGATTGGGTATGGGAGCATGACGTATCCCTGGTGGCAGGGTCATAGTGGCCCCCAAGCAGTGAGGGAGCAGCCTCTCTAGTTAAGATCTTCTTCTGGGGGTCAAAGATAGGGTCTGGATGCCCATTGAGGTTTCCAGGGCAGGTTGGCACTGAGGTCTGGCAGATGGGGAGGGGATACTAGCAGACCACTGACCTTGCCTGCAGCCTCAGGACTACTACCCCAGAGTGCAACAGTGCTCCTTTGCCTCCAGATCCTTACGGGGCTACTGCTTCCTCCCTGAGTCCTGGAGAACACGCCAAGCTTTGAAAGGTACACCTGCCAACGAGGGTCCCTGAAGCACAAGCCTCACAGCATCATTTTAAATCTGCCACTGTGCAAAGCAGGTGTATTTAAAATAGCAGGGCATATTCAGAGAAGAGCAAATTGTCTAGCATTACTGGAAGAATGCTGAGAAGTTCAAATTGAATTTTGTAGGCAATGAGGAGCAAGGAAGGTTCTCAAGCACGTAAAGGAGATGGTCAGATTTCTTTTAAGTAAAGACAATCAGGTGAAAGTTGCAGGATGGGTTAGGAGAAAAAGTCCCAAGAATGTGATTGTAATGGTCCAGGAAAGGAGTGTGACAAGAGCCAGAACAAAAGCAGTAGGAGTAGAGCTGGAAATGTATTAATAATAGTAATAATGATGTCATGCACATTAATAAAAACTAATATTTACTGAGCACTCCTATAAGTTAAGCACTGTGCCAAGTGGTTTTAGGTGTCTTGACTTATTTAATACTCACAGATCCTCAGAGAACAAATGAGGAAACGGAGACTTTCAGAGGTTAAGTAGCTTGTATGAGGTCAGCAAGTGACCGGGATTGGAATCTGAATGGTCTGTTTCCAGAGCCACAGAAAAATGATGACAGAGTAGATTTGGGGCTGGAGGGAGACAAAAAGACATGACGGAAAGGGAAGAATTTAAGGTGGATAAGATGCCATAAACTGAATCAGGAAATATCTTTCCCCTCTTTAATTCTTATAGCAAATAATTCATATTGTTCTCTGGATGTTTCACAGGTGAATACATTTGTCTTTCCAGCCAGAACATAAACTACCTGAGTACAGGATTCTTTATGTCTTACTTATCTATGTATCATATACTCGGTCAGAAATTCCTGGGCACCTACTGCCAGCCAGGCCCTGTGCTAGGCACCAGAAATGGAAAGCTGAAGAAGACAAAATGCTTTCCATGACCTTAGAGATTTATAGACTAGTGGGAGTGATAAAGGATTTTGATGTGATATCACAGTGCAACCCTAGGAGATTTTTTTCTCCTAACCCATGTGTAAGAGCTCCTCTAGATCCAACTGAGGAGGTCAGGAAAGGATTTAACAGCAGTGGTACTTGAGCTAGGGATTAGTGCATACATAGGAGGTCACTAGATGAATAAATTGTAGAAGGGCCTTCCAGTCTAAAGAAACCACATGTGCACAGGCCAGAGATGTTAGGTGTTTTTGGTAAAAGACAAGAGGGAGAGTGACTAAGACAAGAGACAATACAAGACGGGGTGTGGTTGGAGATGAATAACAAGTAATTCTGAAAGTTACCATTTTTGGTGACCAGCTTGTACTTACCTGGCTGACTGACAATGACGTGTGGGATGATTGAACCTGAGTGTTGAGAATAGAATCAAGATGTGCCTGCCTATGGTAGATTGCAACTCCTTATACGTGTGCCCTTTTCAGTGTGTTCCCATTAAGAGGTGCAGTCAATTTCTTCATCACTTGGCTCTGGGTTTGGCCACATAACTAGCAAATGGGTCATTAGCAAATGTTATGCAAACAGAAGCTTCAAAACTGCTTGCACATTGGGGTTTGCCATCTCTTGCTGCTCTCTTGGAACTCTCCGTCACTGTGTGAAAAAGCCTGGGCTAGCCTTCTGAAGCATGAGGGACCTGTCAGATAGAGGCTCCATCCCAGCCATTTCTAAATCGTCAAGACGTATATGAGCAATGCCAATGCAAATCACCTGGCCTCAGCTAAGCTGGCCTAGATAAGAAATGCCCACAAAACCCACAGAATAGTGAGAAATAATACATTTTTGTTGCCTTTAGCCACAAAATTTTGGGGTGGTTTGTTACATAGCAAAAGCTAACTGATACACTGGCTCTATTTACCATTTTTGTCAGTATCACAATCAGAATCATGAACATCAGATAGCAACTATTAACATGGATTCTTTCCTTAGATTTTGGGAGGGTAAACCAGTGTGTCTTCATGGTTAGAAGAAAACAATCTTCCAAACTGGATACCAAATTTTTTACTATTTAATTCTAGGATTTCAATGCCCTTATAACTGTGAGTAGGCACAAGACTTTGTGGGCTACTAATCAGCTCTCTTGTCTCTAACCACACCTTTTCTGGGGACACCGAGTGAGTTTAGGCTCAGATGTGTAGTAGCAACAAAGAGGCCTCATATTCTAATGGTGGGGAGGACCAGTCTTGTTCTGCATTCCAATCTTTATTGAGAAATTGTGAAGAGAGAGTTCACAAGAGAGGGGAAAAAACTCTCGGTGATCGTCAGTTCATAAGCCTATATGGAACTAGCTATTCTACAAGGGACACTAATGATCTCCTACCTATGATCCCAACAGAGAAAGCTTACACATTTCTGCTTTGTTTTCTACACAGTTTCATTTGTAACTTTCATTAGTTAATCTGAAATATTTGGGGAGTGTGTTGAAAGGAGTTTCATAACATATAATTCTCCTGATGAGAACAGTCAGGAATGCTTCTATGTATAAAATAAATGTGAAACATGACATTGTCTATCTGCTGCACTCCCTACCTCCCCCACTCTGAGAAATGAGTAGAGATAAAAATGAAAAATGATCATTTTTGACTGTTGGAACTTTTCTACAATAAAATTAACTTGAGCCTAAAAATAAGAATATATTTCTTAAATTTGTTTGCTTCAACACAGAGAGTGAAGACAGTGGGGGCTACAGTAGAGACCTAATCTGCATACCTATCTCAGGGTTCTGAGATGTCAGGTAAGACCACCAGGAATCCAATTTGCATGAAAGCAGTTATCTGGGCCTGGGGCCTCAAAGGTCAGGCCTGAGACACCAAGATGAAGGCTCTCCAGCAGTGAGAGGAAGCAGAAGTCTTTCTGACCAAGATGAAGTAACAAAGACTTAATTTATCCTCCTCCTTTAAACAACAGAACAAAAACAGACAGAATATATAAAACAATGATTTTCAGACTGCATTAGTTATCTATTGCTGAGTACAAAGTTAATCCAAAACTTTGCAGCTTAACACAACATACATTTATTGTCTCAGGTTCAGGAATTCAGGCATGGTTTAATGAGGTCGTCTGGCTCAGGGTCTCTCCTAAGGCTACAGTCAAGGGGTTGGCCAGTGCTGTGGTCTCATCTGAATGCTCAGCTAGGAAAAGATCAACTTCTAAGCTCACTCACGTGGTTGTTAGCAGGATTCAGTTCCTTGTGGGCAGTTGGACTGAGGTCCTCAGTTCTTTGCTGATTGTTTGCCAAAGGCTGCCCTCAGTTCCTTGCCAGGTGAACCTCTGCAACATGACAGCTTACTTCATCAAAGCCAGCAAGAGAAAGAGAGTTTGAGAGCAAGTTAGAAGTCACAGTCTTCTCTAGCATAATCATAGAAATGACATCCTATCACACTTGCCATATCCTGTTTTTAGTCACTAGACCCAGCCCACACTCAAGAGGAGGGGGTTACACAAAGTATGAATACCAGACAGCTGGGTCATTGGGGGGTCATCTTAGAAGCTGCCTGCTATTAATACACAGACATTGAACAGAAGGTATCAAGGGAATGTGCTTCCTGACAGAAGGGAAAGGTTGGCTGAACGATTGTGCCAGCTTAGTGTTAGGAGGCAGTCTAGACTGCAGTTCAGGGAAAGGGAAATCAAACAGAGTCCAGTAGTCTCTATGAGGTGAAAATATAGAAAGAAGAGTTTCGGAAGACTGAGGCAGTAACAATTTTTTCGTCAAAGTACTAGTTACACAGAGAAAAGGCTCAGGAGATCTATAAATGGGTCCTCTAGAAGCTTTGGCTGAGAATTGAGCATGTCCAAGCAGAAACTACCTGAGGCCAGGGAAAAAACCATCAAGATAGTTAGGTAGAACAATTCCCAGAGTTCACACAGGACAATAGTGGAGAGTGATCATAATCTACAAAATATGGGGTAGACTCCTCAGATATTCTTTAGTTCCATACTAAAGGCTTCTCTGGACTTGTCCTAACACAATTTAAAAGGGAATCTCTAAAGGATTCAACTGATTCCAAGTAAATAAATTGTGCAACAGAACAAAAGCCAATACTATTAAAAGGAATACTATAAAATCCAACAATCAACAATATAAAATTCACAACATCTAGCATCCAGTGAAAAATTAATAGACATGCAATGAAGTAGGAAAACAAAAACTAAAAGCAGTAGAAAATTTAATCTAACAGAGCCTGAAATGACAGAGATAGTGGAACTAACAGACGAAATCTGGAAAAATGTTAGAATAGCTATTATAAATATGCTCCATATGTTTAAGAAAGTACAGAAAAACATGACCATGATGTGGAGAAAAATGGAAGATAGAAAAAAAGACGCAAATGAACTAATGAAGAAAATAAATCCAACACCTTAAATGAAAAGTGCACTGTATGGGATTAATAGAAAATAGACAATGAAGAGGAAAGAGCAATAAATTTGAAGGAATAATATAGAAATATCCAAAATGAAACATAAAACAACTGTAAAAATATAAAAAGAGCAGCAGTGACCTGTGGGATACTATCAAGTGGGCCAACATATGTGTAACTAGATCCTCAGAAAAAAGAGAAGAAGGAACAAAAATTATTTAAAGAAATAATGACCATACACCTCGGTAAATTCACTGAAAATCATTTAATTGTACACTTAAAATGGAGTGTTGGTTGTACGCAGGTACAGTTCGAGTACTATGTATGTACTCTCCGGACTACTTCGACAGAGTAGGTTTTTGAATGTAACAAGATAAGTCAACTTGAGTTGTAATATATTTTGGGAAATCAGCTCACCACAAATTGTGACTGTAAACATTGTACTATAAATGTTTTGTTGTTTTCCCCTAATAAAATTTTTGGGAAAAAAATGATACTGTGGTTATCTGATAAGAGCCTGAAGCAATGACAACATAAATGGAAAGTAGGGAAAATTTGGGAGGGAAGGTTGAACATTTAACAGGATTTAATAACAATTTACATGTTGCGGAAAGGATTCCAAATATTCTACTTAGATACCTTGTGTGTGTAGGGGGAAGAGGGGGAGAGAGGGAAAGCCAGAGAAGGAGAGAGGGAGAGAGGGGGGAGGGGAGGAGAGGGAGAGGGTGAGGGGGAGGGAGAGGGAGAGAGGGGCGGGGGGAGAGAGAGAGAGAGAGAGAGAGAGAGAGAGAGAGAGAGAGAGTGTGAGAGAGAGAGTGTGTGAGAGAGAGAGGGAGAGAGAGAGAACGCAGAAACGAAGTGAATTGAGGTGTAAATATCAAGGGAATGTGTGTCAGATGCTGTTGGTGATATGCAACCCTATCACTTTTTTCTCAGGGGCTGGCACTCTTACTATGAGACTTCTATGAGATTTCAAAGACAAAATACAAAGAGGAGCAGGAGCAGATGGCAGACATGAGGTTTTCAATGGCTTCTAAGCAAACTGCCTTTGATGGTACAAGCTGCTGAGAACATGGCTAACAGTTTCCTAGTATTGTTATACTTCTTAATTTCTCCATCCTTCCTAACCTTTGCTCCACTCCAAGGGTTTGTGAGCATAAAATTCCCAGGGTTATACCCCCTCCTGCCTGCTGAAATACCTAGAGTGGTTTCTGTATTTCTTACCAAACCCTGATTGATGTAGATAGACCTTTGCTACTCAAAGTATGGTTCATGGGCCAGCAACAGCAGCACCACATTAGAGCTTGCTAGAAACAGAAGCTGAAACCCCACCCAAGACCTACTGAATTAGAATCTGTATTTTTAAAAGATCTTCAGGTGATTGGTATGTGGATTCTAGTTTCAGTGGCCTTGCTATAGAGCAATTATAGAGGGGTAGGAGGTCATCTTTTGGAGAAGAGTTTCAGTGTATTGATGGGGGAAGAGAAGACAAGTTGTAAGAAGAAAGCCATGAACAGGAGGTAAGAAAATAGGGACAATAGATATTACTGTTTTGAATAATTTATCCATAAAGTAAAAGGAGTCAATTTTAGAAATTATCTCTCTGTCCTATTGTTTGTGACTCTAAAATGAATCACATCATAGTGGCTACTATATAAGTGTTATTTCCTGAAGTATCTGTGTCCTCCACTTTTGTTGGACAGTGGCTATTATACACTTGAAATGTGGTTTGTTCACATTGAGATGTGCTGTAGGTGTAAAATGCACCACTGATCTCAAAAACATAAAAGGAACAAAAGAATGCAATAAATCACATTATTTATTTTATATTTATGGCATGTTAATATGTTGGATATATTGGATTAAATAAAATGTTTTCATAATCAATCCCACGCAGTCTTACTTTCTTTTTTTAATATGGCTACTAGAAAATTTAAAATTGCATACATATCTCACATTATATTTCTAGCAGATAGTGCTGCCTTAGAGAGCTGGAAGAGGGTCTTAGTCATAGCTGGCTCTACAGCACCATGAGTTCTGCCTGGAAAACAATGTGTGCACTATTACTCAACACTGAATTTTTAAATGGAGGTAAAAATTCCTAAGCTCATGAACATGACACATGAGAACAGAGAAAGCTCTATCCATAGAGAAATTTAGCATTCAGACCCAGGGAATGAGCAGATATGACTTCAGCCATTGTTGGGTTTTTGGAGAAGTTTAAAAATCTAAATATGGGCTTATTTTTGGTCAATTTAGTAGATGAATTAGGCTGTTGTTTCTCTACAGAAAACAAGTTGATCTAAGTAAAGTCTTATTTTGAGCAAAACCCAACAATGGCTGAAGTAATATCTGCTTATTCCCTGGGTCTGAATGCTAAATTTCTCTATGGATAGAGCTTTCTCTGTTCTCATGTGTCATGTTCAACTGTCATGTGGTGACCTCCTCGAAGCTTTCATCTATTGCCTGGCTTCAGGGTGGAAATATAGATATATTTGTCAGCTGCTGATTGCCAACTTGGGAATCAATAAGTAGAAGCTTTTATATTCTGACTCATTCTTTCTCTGTATGTTAATACGTATACATACAAAGACGTATATATACATATCTAATATGTATATAAAATATAGGGATGGTCTCAGAGAGGGCAACTTAGGATGGTCTGAGGTGGACATTAATAAAATTCAGAAGCACCACTTCTATTGTAACTACTGTGTTGGAATCAAACATCACTGTCATTCAGGTGATTGCAAATGCTTCTTAACTGGTCTCCCTGCTTCAACCCTTCCTTCCTGCAATCCATTCACCCTCAGAGTAAAACCCAAGATCGCTACATTGACCTACATGGCCCTGCATGATCTGTTTTGGAACCTCAGTTCTTTTTTTTTGGGGGGGAAGGAGGGGTTGCATTTATTTATTTTTTCATTTTTTCCAGCATATTATGGGGGTACAAATGTTTAGGTTACATGTATTGCCCTTGCCCCACCCGAGTCAGAGCTTCAAGCGTGTCCATCCCCAAGACGGTGTGCATATGTATATGTACATTATACGTTACATATGTATATACCCATCCCCTTGCCTCCCCACTCCCATCTGCCTGACACCTGATAAACGTTATTACTGTATATGCACTTAAGTGTTGATCAGTTAATACCAGTTTAATGGTGAGTACATGTAGTGATTGGTTTTCCATTCTTGGGATACTTCCCTTAGTAGAATGGGCTCCAGCTCCATCCAGGATAATACAAGAGGTGCTAGATCACCATTGATTTTTGTGGCTTAGTAGAACTTCAGGGTATACATATACCACATTTTATTAATCCACTCATGTATGGATTGGCACTTGGGTTGTTTCCACATCTTTGCAATTGTGAATTGTGCTGCCATAAACATTTGAGTGAAGATGTCTTTTTTTTACACCATGTATTTTGATTGGGGTATTTAATCAACATATTAACACATTTAAAGCAATTATTCACAGATACAGGCTTATTGTTATTTTTTAAATTGTTTTCTGTTTTTCCTTTGTTCTCTTCTTCCTCTCTTGTGCCTTCCTTGTGATTTGATAATTTTTGTAGTAGTATGCTTTGATTTCTTTCTATTTATCTTACATGTATCTATTATAGGATTTTACTTTGTGATCATCATGAAAGTTACATAAAACATCTTATATATAGAAATGTATTTTAAGCTAACAACTTAAATTTGAGTACATACAGAATTCTACACTTTTCCTTCTCCCCTCCTCAAATTTTATGATATTGATGTTACAATTTACATCTTTTATATCTGTGGTCTCTAATCCTGGTCCATGGGCCAGTACTGGTCAGTGGCCTGAGGGGTTAGGAACAGTGCCACACAGTAGGAGATGAGCATCAGGCCAGCAAGCAGAGCTTCATCTGTATTTATAACCACTCCTCATTGCTCACGTCACTGCCTGAGCTCTGCCTCCTGTCAGATCAGCAGTGGCATTACATTATCATAGGAGTGCAAATCGTACTGTAAACTGAACATGTAAGGGATCTAGGATGTGTGCTCCTTTTGAGAATCTAATGCCTGATGATCTGAGGTGGAGGTGAGGCTCTGATGCTAGCACTGGGGAGCGGCTCAAATAGAAATTATCATTAGCAGAGAGGTTTGACTGCACAATAAAGGTAATGCTTTTGAATCATACCAAAACCATCCCCTTCCACATCTCTGTAAAAATTATCTTCCATGAATCCAGACCCTGATGCCAAAAAGGTTGGGGGGAAAGGCTGCTGTTTTATATTGTCTATCTATTGACAACTTATTATAACTATAATTATGTTAATAATTTTATAACTTAAATATTAGAGTTAAAAGTGATTTACATACCACCATTATAGTATTATTCTTAATTTGACTATATACTTATCTTTATCAGTAAGTTTCATATGTTTTTGTGTTGCTAATTAGCAATCTTTTATTTATACTTGAAGAATTTCCTTCTTCATTTCTTGTATGACAGGTTTCAGTTTTCTTCAGCAATTTTTGTCTGGATAAATCTTTTTCTCTCCTTCATTTCTCAAGAACAACTTTTCCAGGTAAATTACTTTTAATAGGCAGTATTTTTCTTTCAGCCCTTTGAATATATCATTCCACTGTTGCCTAGCCTGAAAGGTTTCTGCTGAGAAATCCACTGATAGTTCCACAGAAGTTCCCTTGTATATGATACCTCAATTTTACCTGTGATTTCAAAATTATCTTTGTCATTGTCTTTTTGAAAATTGACAAATAAAAATTGTGTGTATATATACTTTGAAGAAATCAAAAGGTAAAATAAAAAAAAATCTTGAGACAAATAAACATAGACACAAAACAGCAAAACGTATGGGATGCAGTAAAAGAAGTTCTAAGAAAGTTTATAGTGACGAATGTCTATGAAGAAAGAAACATCTCAAAAGAGCAACTAACTTTACACCTCAAAGAAGTAGAAAATAAAAACAAACTACAACCAAAGTTAGTAGAAGGAAGGAAATAATAAAGATCAGAGCAGAAATAAATGAAATAGAGACTGGAAAAATAATTTTAAAAGATTCTAAAATTCAGGTTTTTTTTCTTTTTAAAGAAACAAAATTGACAAATTCTTAGCTAGACTAACAAAAAAGAGAGGGCTCAAACAAAATTAGAAATTAAAGATGAGGCATTACAACTAATGGTCAAGAATTACAAGGGGTCACAGGGTACTACTATGAACAGTGATAGGCTAATAAATTGCATAAACTAAAAGAAGTGAATAAATTCATAGAACCATACAACTTACTAAGACTGAATCATGAAGAAAATAGGAACAGACCAATAACAAGTAAGGGGATTGAATCAATAATCAAAAACCTCCCAACACACAGAAGCTCAAGACCAGATGGCTTCACTGTTGAATTCTACCAAACATTTAAAGAAGAATTAACACCAATTCTTCTCAAACTTACACAAAAATCTGGAGAGGAGGGAACATTTCAAAACTCCGTTTCTAAGGCCAGTACTACTGTGATATCAAAGCCAGACAAGGACACTACAAGAAAATTATAGGCCAATATCCCTAATGAACTTAGACACAAAAATCCTAAACAAAATCCTAGCAAACTGAATTAAATAGGACATTAAAAGGATCGTACATCATGGTCAAGTGGGATTCATCCCAGGGATGCAAAGATGGTTCAACATATGCAAATTTATAAATGTGATACACTACATTACATTAACCAAATAAAAGATAAAAATAAAATGATCATCTCAATAGATACAGAAAAAGCATTTGAGAAAATCCAAAATCTTTTAATAATAACAACACTCAACAAGTTAGGTATAGAAGGGACTTATCTCAATATTATCAAGGCCATGTATGCCAAGACTACTGCTAACATAATATTCAGTAGTAAAAAACTAAAAGCTTTTCCTCTAGGATCAGGAACAAGACCTAAATGCTCACTGTTACCTCTTCTATTCAACACTGTACTAGAAGTCCTAGCCAGAACAATTATGATCCAAAATAAATAAAAGGCATTCAAATTGGAAAAGAAGATGTAAAATGGTCTCTGTTTGCAGATGAGGGGATCTTATATATAGAAAACTCTAAAAATTCCACACACACACACACACACACACACACACACACACACACAAACCTGTTAAAACTAATAAATGAATTCAGTAAGGCTGCAGGATGCAACATATAAAAATTAGTTATGTTTCTACACACTAACAATGATCTCACCAAAAAGAAATCAAGAAAACAATCTCATACACAATAGCATCAAAAATAATAAAATAATTAGGAATAAATTTAACTAGGGAAGTGAAAGATCTTTAAAACTATAAAACATTGATGAAAGAAAATGAAGAGAACACAAATAAATGAAAAGATATCCTGTATTCATGGTCTGGAAGAATTAATACTGTTAAATGTCTATACTAACTAAAATTATCTACAGATTCAATGAAGTCTCTTTCAAAATTTAAAAGGAAATTTTTGCAGACCCCTAAAATCTTATAAGATCACCAAAGACCTAGACTAGCTAGTGCAATCTTCAACAAGAAGAACAAAGCTGGAGGCATCACACTTCCTGATTTCCAATTGCATTACAAAGCTATAGTAATCAAAACAGCATGTGAATTGCATAATAACAGACATATACACCAAGAGAATAGAACAGAGAGCCCAGAAATAAACCCACTTATCTATGGTCATCTAATCTTTGACAAGTTTGCCAAGAATATACAATAGGGACAGGATGGCCTCTTCAATAAATGGTGTTGGGAAAACTGGATATCCACAGGCAAAAGAATGAACTTGGACCCATATCTTATACCATGCACAAATATTATCTCAAAATGAATTAAAAACTTAAAAAAATAAGACCTGAAACCATAAAACTTTTAGAAGAAAACATAATAGACAAGCTCTCTGACCTTGTTCTTTGCAATGATTTTGTTTGGAAAGGGCACCAAAAGCATAGGCAACAAAGGCACAAATATCTAAGTAGAATGGCAGCAGACTATAAAGCTTCTGCACAGGAAAAGAAGCAACGAAAAAATGAAAAGACAATCTATGGCATAGGAGAACTTTTGCAAACCATATGCTATGGATTAAATGTTTATGTCCTTCAAAAATGTATATTTTGAAACACTACCCACCAATGTGATGGTATTAGGAGATGAAGCCTTTGGGAACTAATTCAAATTAGATGAGGTAATGTGAGTGGAACCCTAATGAATGGGATTAGTGCCCTTGTAAGACTGACAAGAAAGCTTGTTTCCTCACTGTGCTTCTTGCCATGTGAGGATATAGGGAGACAGTCTACGACCCAGAATTGGGTCCTCACTAGAACTCAACTATTTTGGCATGCTGATCTTGGAATTCCAGCCCCTGAAACTGTGAAAAATAATTTTTGTTGTTTATAAGCCACCCAGTTTATGGTATTTTGTTATAGCAGCCTGAGCTAAGATATCATATATCTGATAACAGGTTAATATATAAAATATATAAGGAACTCCTACAACTCAATGTCCAACAAAAAAGGAAACTCAAGTTTAAAAATGAGCAAAGAATACAAATAGACAACTTGGGGGGCTGAGGTGGGAGGATCACTTGAGGTCAGAAGTGCAAGACCAGTTTGGGGAACACAGCAAGACCTCATCTCTAACATTTTTTTTTTATATTGGACAGGTGTGGCAGCTCACACCTATTGTCCCAGCTACTTGGGAGACTGAAGCAGTAGGATCATCTGAGCTCAGAAGTTCAAGGCTGCAGTGATCTATCATTGCACCACTGCACTTTAGCCTGGGCAACAGAACAGGAGCTTGTCTCTAAAAAAATAAATAAATGAATAAATAAATAAATAGAATCTGAATAGACATTTATCCAAAGAAGACATATAAATGGCCAACAGGCATATGAAAAGATGATCAACATCACTAATCATTAGCAAACATGAATTAAAACCACAATGAGATCTCACCTCACACCTGTTAGGATGACTATTAATTTTTTTAAAATGACAATTTCTGGCAAGAAAGTTTAGAAAGGTGATCCTGCTACACTGTTGGTGAGAATATCAATTGGTACAGTCATTATGGAAAACAGTATGGAAGTTCCTCAAAAATTAAAAGTAGAACTACTATATGACCCAATAATCACACTTCTGGGTACTTATCCAAAGGAATTGAAATCAGGATCTCAAATAGCTATCTGTACCCCCATGTTTATTATAGCATTATTCAAGCTAGCCAAGATGTAGAAACAAATGAAATATTCCTTGACAGATGAATGGATAAATAAAATGTGGCATATACATACAATGGAATATTATTCAGCCTTGCAAAAAGTAATCCTGCCATTTGCAATAATATGGATGGACCTAGAAGACATTATGCTAAGTGAAATAAGTCAGGCACAGAAAGACAAATACTGTATATTCTTTCACTTCTATGTGGAATATAGAATAGTCCAATTCATAGAAGAAGAGAGTAGAATTATGGTTGCCAGGGGCTGGTGGAGGGGAAAATGGGGAGTTGATGGTCAAAGGGCACAAAATTTCAATTGTACAAGATAAATAAGTTGTGGAGATCTACTATACAGCATAGTGTCTATAACTACCAGTACTGTATTACATACTTAAAATTCACTAGGAGAGTTTATCTCATGTTAAATGTTTGTACCATAAAAAAATAATAAAGGAGATGGGAAGAAACTTTGGAAGGTAATGGAAATGTCTAAGGCCTTGATGGTGGAGATGATTTCATGAGTGTATACTTATCCCCAAACTCACTGGGTTGTATAATAAATATGTACAGCTTTTTACATGTCAATAATATCTCAACAAAATGGTTTAAAAAAACATTTTTAAAAAGGCCTTTTTGTCCTCATTAAAGATGACACATATGTGTAATCTTGGTCAGCTGTTTAGGTTGCCCACAGATGCCATGACACAGGCAAATCTTATCTCGGGTGATCTAAATCTTAATACATGTATTTTTGCGATCCTACATTTAACATATATTAATAATAGGCAAAAAATATCTATGCTGAGTTGTGTATATATATACATATATATATGTATATATATATAATTTATCTATGCCCAAGTCTGCTCACATCAAGAAGCAAGAAGTAGTAGGAAGGAGCCAATTCCTCAATTTTACAGTAGTTTGGGTTCTAATTTATACTCAGCCACTTGGCCTAAGGGAATGCATATAAGTGTGTGCGCATGTATGTTACAAAATATATCTCTCTCAACCTCATATAGCTCCTTTTCTACTGGCACTGGAGATTATGATAATAACAAGACAAAGGGACTCTCCCTATCTCCCTGCTCTGATCTCAGGCTAATACTGTAGCTAGTTCATCCTCATATAATATGCACACACTGGTAAAACTTGTATACACATATCTATAAAATAGGGAAAATAAATATAATTGTATCTTTTATGTTTTGTGACCCCCAAATTTTTGTAAATGCTGTGTAGCTATCACAATTTTATTAGTGTTAATTAGATAGGCAACTTGACATAAAAAGAGAAAGCATATTTTCATACAATTATGTTAAGGTGAGCAGTACCAGTTTATACAACAACAAAATGATTTCAAGAGATCTTTAGTGAATCCAGATATTTTTCTAATGCTGCATTATGAGTAAATCTGCATTCAGGCTCTGGAAGACTATTCAAATAGGTAATTAAATTCAATCTGTGCAAAGACTGGCACAGAGGGTGAGAAGAGAAGAAGCCATACCTGCCTGCAATGCTCTTAGTTGCTGTGACAACCAGATTTGAGAAACTGGATGAGATCAAACAGAGAGTCCCCAATCCAGAGCTGCCCACTTTCCCAGTCAGAGGTATATATGAATGGCTTTTGCTCATTTTGTGCTGGGAAATGTCCACTGATGTTGCCTGAAAACTTCTGCCCCCCTCAGAAAACTATAGCTGCCTCATCACTGTTTAAGTCAGTGCTGGAACAATCAGAAAGATTAGTCCTTCTGCCCACTGCTACTCAATCCAAAGCCTCTCAGTCACTGGTGATCTCGTTCCTCACCCAACATTTCCATTTCTTTCTTTCACTGGAATATAATCTTTGCCTTCAGAAAACAAGAGTATACCTATGGCCAAAGCCTAGAAAATACTGAAGATAAAGGTTTTATCTAGTTGTAGGATGATGGCTGTTTCTTTCCTCTTTTTAAAAAAAATGGGTTTTTTTTAATAATGTCAAAAGTTATTTTCTGGATATAACAATTAAGTGCTATGCAATTTCTAGGTTTGCCCCAATGATGGCAGGAAAAACATACTTATGTCCACTCTCTCCTGAGAAAGACTGTTTAGAATGCCATGTCAAGTTACCCTGTTAACACTGTAACCTAGCATGTCACAGTCTGTTAAGGACCTTTAAAAGCTCTATGCATGACCACTGTATGCGTACTCAATTTCCTGTGCTGTGGCAATACAAAGGGAAAGAAAGAAAAAACATGAGTGAATTACTGATAAAAGACAGAGCTTAAATATCATAATATTATAGTAATATAATATTATGTCTTCAGAGCTCTTCACCTTATACGTCTTCCATGTTTTCTTGGTAGCACCTGAAAATTATATATACTGCAACATCCCTTTTGCCCATAAAAACCTTGTCACATTTTCTTAGGATTCCAGTCATTGCAAGGAGAAAATAGGTAGTACTGGATTAATTATAGAAGTTGATCCCTGATACTATCTATATAAGGTTGTATCTCAGGCAAAATGCTTTTAAATAGCACATATTTAGTCTAATTAGAAAAGACAGATTAAGTAATTCTACTAATATATTTCATATCGCACTCCTAACATAGCTGCTTAACATTCTTCTGGTTAACTGTAAACTCACCCAAGAACTACAGTATCATTCCTCATCAAGTGATCAGAGAGTCTTTCCTATCCTTCATCCTCTTTGTATAGAGCATCCGTTATATGACTCAAATAGCCAAAGACAATACGCCAGAGAGAATGTTGTGAATTTAGGCAACCTCCCTCCTCCTATAGCCAATCAAACTATCTTTTCTAGTTCTGCAATGAACATGGAGTTTGCTGAACAGAACTGAACCTCTCTGAGCATCAGTTCCCTTATGTAGGAAAGAGTTGTGATGATTAGAAATGATGGATGTAAAGATGGTAATTATAGACCTGGCTTTCAGTATGTAATCAATAAACTGTAACTATTTTTATTTTGCTTATAGTCTAGATTCTCTACTGGGATGTATACACTATGGAAAACGGGCACAGTCTAGACAAGGAACAAATATTCATACTTAATTAAAGCCATAGCCAGAGTCTGTGATAAGGAGTAGATCTTTAGAAAATGTTTACAAACATATGCTGAGATATATGTGGTACCAGGGATTGGAGGATATATTATGACTTCAGGCCCTGGACTGAGGCAAGTGAGGCACCTAGGGCACAAAACTTAAGGAGGCACTCACTTTCAGGTGCCAACTCTACACGTGCACAAATTTAGGTGTTTCCTTAAATTTTGTGCCCTGGATACTTCATTTATCCCACCATAGTCCAGGCTCTGTCTGACTTCAGACTCTTTTCCCTCTTATAAGGAATAAAAGAGAGTGTGGTGTATCATGTGGAGTGGCCTGGGGAGTCACACCAGTCACCAAGAGAACACCCTGGCCTGAGCTGCTAGTGATCTGAGGTCACAGGATAAAGAGGAGCCAGGGAACAATTATGGAAGAGAAAGACTATAAGTCATGCTGGTCCACTGCTGTTTTAAACATCTTTTAGTAAAATATAACAGAGTGTTCCCATGTAAAGAGGGTTGCCCATTTATAAGGAAGACCTACCTTTTGGTAGAAATCCGTAAGTCAAGGGAAATGGGCTAAGACATGTATTTAATTGTCTCTGGAATAAAGATTATAAAAGTAATGCCCCTAAAGAAGTTAATAACTAAAAGGTCTTAAAAGGTTCACAGTTCTCCTACATATAATCTGTGAGTGTTGCTTTACATTTTATAAATAGCTTTCAATTCATTATCTTATCTATCCATCACAACTCAGACAAGTAGCAATGTAGGCACAGATGCTCCTCGGCTTCCAATTGGGTTGGTTACATCTCGATGCACCCATCATATATTGAAAATATAGTAAATTGAAAATGGGTATTTTGTAGACATAATGAGACATGAAAACACAAAGCACAATATCAAAAAACTTCTGCCAACACAGCACACTCTGCAGCATCGGTTGTTTGCTCTAGTGACCATGTGGCTAACTGGGAGCTCACTGCCACCGTGTGGCATCACATGAGAGTATTCTACCGCATATCACTAGCCTGGGAGAACATCAAAATTAAAAATTCCAAGTACAGCTTCTACTGAATGTGTATCATTTTTGCACCATCACAAAGTTTAGCCATCCTAAGCCAGATGTCTGTACTATTATTTCCATTTTACAGAGGAATAAGCCTGGAGGCAGAGCCGGGATTATGCCTTAGTAAATGCCAAAGCCTAGCTGGGAAAAATACAACCTTTCAGTAGGGATCATGGAAGAGTGCTGAGAGTTTGAATTACATCTTGCTTTGAATCTGGGATCCACCACTATTAGATGTATGGCCTCAGGCAACTAGTTTCACCCTTCCTTGCTTCTTGTTTCCTTATGTATAAAATCTATAATATAAAACACAGTTTGTCATGTTGTGGTGAGCATTAAACTACAAAGTAGGTACAAACTGTTCAGAAATACATGTAACACATAGTAAGTCCTCAACAAATGCTATGCTTTTTTTCTTCTTCAGATTCAATACTATACTGATTCCTGTTTTCTCAGATATTGTCATAAGCCCCTTTTTAGATGGCTTCCCCTACCCCTGAATGCAGGGGTCAACTTCTCCAGCTGGAAGATGAATGACAAAGAAGGGTCTTTTGTTCATTAAACAAATCCTTTCACATAGCTAAATGAGAGGGGGCCTGGGAAGCAGGGATGCAATGAGGAAGGAGGCAGGCCATCATTTTCATTGGAAATAAATTAATGCATGAATCAGAGCAGTGCAGCTTGGGGACCAGGGTGGCAAGTATTTTTAGAACTGTCACTTTAAAAAATATGTTCCCTCCTGCCTCACGGCTCTCTCAGTGGGCAGATTTTTAAAATAGAAACAAGTAACTTTAATTAGGCTCTAATTAGCCCCACAAGTTTGATGAGCTAAGATAGTTTATTTTATTAAAAAAAATATAATAACAGACGGAAGATTTTCCAGGCACCACAACTTTAATTATAATCCCAAACACCTCAAGCATGCTTACTGGGCCAATTAAATCACCAGGGCAATGGCAAAGCTAATGCACTATGCTAGACCCAAGCTATGATAATGCTTTCTACTTGAATTTGTTTCTAAAGTAATTTAAAAAGCAGATAACTTACAATGCTTACTTAAACAGAAGCAGGAGGCCTTTAAACTGTTTTTCATGCTCAATTAACTGGGATCTCAAAGATAGGGATACTCTATATCAGTGTCTCTCAATTGCATGATGTTTCTCTCTTCTTGTTTGCTTCCAACCCATCGCCTTAGACGGATTCCCTTGGGTCTCTCTTTTGAGCATTGGTAGGAAATTCAGATAGATGGCCAGTCCCCAGAAAGAGAACAGAGAGAAACGATGTCCTTTTGCCATTTTCTGATGTATCAGTGAATGAAGCCTGCCCACAGATTTCCTCTAAACTCAAGAAGAAACGGAGCAGTTCAAGGAAAAGCAGTAAAAGTTACATACCTAGAAAGTGAAGGGAGATGCAAGAGGCCCCCTTGCCTTTTCTTGACCATGTTTGGGAGAATGATGAAGGTAGACATACACGTCCAAACTGACAATTCAACCTCTACCAGACATTGAAACGAGGAGTCTATGCAGGCAGGAAATGCTTTCTACTCCTTCTCAAAAGTGCATTTTTCTTTGAGGAATCTCCTTACCATTCGATCCAGCAATAGCATTATTAGGCATCTACCCAGAAGAGCACAAGACATTCTATGATAAAGACATCTGCACCCGAATGTTTATGGCAGCACAATTCACTATTGCTAGGTCATGGAAACAACCCAAGTGCCTGTCAATTCATGAGTGGATCGTTAAAATCTGATATATGTTCACAATGGAATATTACTCAATTTTAAGAAACGACAGTGAGTTAGCACCTCTTGTATTATCCTGGATTAAGCTTGAACCCATTATTCGAAGTGAGATGACACAAGACCCAAAGAATGGGCCCCACTTGTACTCGCCATCAAACTGGTATTGACTGATTAACACTATGGTGCTCAAATGGTGGGAGTGATCACTAGGGAATTGGGGGGTGGGAGGGTAAACCCACGTCTGAGCGACGTGGTGGGCACTGTGGAGGGGTGGGATATGCTTGAAAAGTAGTTGGGGAATGGAATTAGGGGTCTCAATGGGGGAAAGGAATTCCTCTAAAACTGATTTCTGTGATTAACTGTACACCTCGGTAAATTCACTGAAAATCATTTAATTGTACACTTAAAATGGAGTGTTAGTTGTATGTAGGTCCAGTTGGAGCACTATGTATGTACTCTCTGGACTATTTTGACAGAGTAGGTTTTTGAATGTAACAAGATAAGTCAACTTGAGTGATAATATATTTTGGGAAATCAGCTCACTACAAATTGTGACTGTAAACATTGTACTGTAAATGTTTTGTAGTTTACCCCCAATAAAATTTTGGAAAGAAAAAA